>OX246745.1:42948889-43133889 GCA_945910005.1 Isoperla grammatica
AATCATCTTTATCTTCATGTATCACCCACTCATCGTCTCGATTAGCTAAGCTTAAAAAATATGAGGTAAAAAACGCAGATATTATCACCATCAGTACTTAGTAGCGTAGATGCCTCCAGTGGTTCACAGGAAGTCCAGTGGCGGCCCCGACCATACAAATTTGGGGCCATGGCCCCCGCGAGCGTTAAGGGGTGGGTGGGTGGGTAGGTAGGTAAGTTGGTCGAAACCATAAATTAAAAAGGTAATTGTAAAACCAAATGAGTTGTAAAGAATATGATAATGCTTATCTACAAAATACTAATACAGAAACACTACTAATACAACAACTCGGCGTAAAATAGAGTACACAATCATCTTTCCTTAAAAGCCAAAACGATTTACAAACAAATCATTCTAATTGCGCGCTTAAAAGAAAATGGAGGAAATAGAGAAAACATATTCATTTTATTACGCCGATAACTTAAGTTTCGATTTTTATATGTGTGTATAAAACGTGAAATAACCACCTCTGGTGGCCGTGGCATCGCCCCACAACCCCCCTGACTTCGAATCTTCACCCCATCCCATTACTCCATTATGAATACTGTCTACTCTAGAATACCTAAATGCGCATACTGATAAAATCCAGTTATCTTCTTTTAAATCCCATATTAATTGTTTACAATAAACAGGCGCGTAGGAAGGGGGGGGGGGGGGGGAGATCCCCCCCCCCTCCACTTTTTCCTGTGACCCACACGATTTAGCGTTTTAGGCACATCCTGACATACAATACCACACGAATACCCGGGTAAACATCCACCAACTAAATTTCATATTTCACCAGTGAATAATAATTGCAGAAACACAGAGGGCCCCACGCCCCGGAGAAAGCCAAGATCTTAGGTTGGAATTCATAGTCGGCCCCTACACCTAGGGGCGCCCATTGTTACCAAGGTAACAATTGTTTGCATGTTATTTCCCATAAACAAAACCAATCCATAGCAACAATGGGTGCCCCTAGGTGTAGGGGCCGACTATGAATTCCAACCTTAGTCACAAGATACATTTCCTCTGCATTTGTTTGCACTTTGTAGCATTACAAAATAAAAGCGAATGGGTGCTTGAAGGTCAGTGGCGTAATTAGGAAAGGGGCGGGTTAAGGCCCTCAAAACGTATTTATTTAAGCCTAAAAATCCAGGAATAACTAATATAGCCATGAAATTTTTCGCCTTCGGCGAAAATGCCTCCGGCGGCTGGAGCTCCGCCCCAGACCCCGCGAGTTGTTCGCGCTTCGCGCTCACAAGTTCCTACGCGCCTGACAATAAATAGATACCTAGTCAATATTACATAACACGAATAAACTTAATCATTTAGAATTTAAATATTACCATGTATATTGGTGAAGTCAGTAATCGTATTTGGCGCTCGCTTACTGTCGGCTCACCAACGTTTCAATTATAATTATGTTTTTAGTAACACAATTGTGTTAATTAACAACACACATTATTTTATTAGAACAAATTTTCTTTTTATTTCATTCTAAACTAATAACGTGTTATAAACATTTTCCACCCCTTCCTCTTAATCCTATTCAATTTCAAAGAATCACGAAAATAAAATTATTTAAGAGCCATGCATCAATGCATTACACTTACAATGGAAGAAAACCTGAAAAGCAAACAAGTTACACATTGCCAGACTGCCTCTACTCCTCTACAAACGCTTAAATCCTCATTAAAAAAACTCTATACAAATTTTTCGCCTGCGGCGCTGTTGTGGGGGGCATCCCCCCCACACCCCCCATTCATTCGCACCCGAAGTCGATTTCCACGCCGTCGGTGGTGGGTGGTATATGCTACGAATTTGGCCCCGGGCATATCAAGGGGGTCGGGCCGCCACTGACAGGAACCGACGTCATAGTTCCTCGGAGCCAATCAGCGGGCAGTGTTGGGTAAGTTCCTTAAAAAATAGACCTAGTTCCAGTTCCACGCAAGGCAAAAGGAACTCTTTCCAGTTCCAAGTTCCTCTAAAAAAAAAGGAACTGGGGCGTTCCTTAGTTCCTTTCAAAATGGAACTAAGTTCCTAAATAGTTCCTTTCTGCAAACAACCATTTTTCTTTGGATATTGCCGAGCAATATACTAGGCCTAGCCATCGACTCAATAGTTATAATCCGGATTTATGCTTAATATACACCAAGAACATTGACTAAAAGTAAGAGGTTATTTTATGTTGTTAATTCTTAATGCATTACAACTTACATTAATTATTAATAACTATTACAATTAATTTAGATAAAGTTTTTAATTAAATTCAATGTCAAGGGTTTGCAAATAACGCCGAAAATATGGTTGAGATTTGTTGCCGATTACCATAGCATATGTCAAGTCAGTGAAGCATCGCCTGTACCATAGCATATGTCAAGTCAGTGAAGCATCGCCTGTACCATAGCATATGTCAAGTCAGTGAAGCATCGCCTGTACCATAGCATATGTCAAGTCAGTGTAGCATCACCTGTACCATAGCATATGTCAAGTCAGTGAAGCATCGCCTGTACCATAGCATATGTCAAGTCAGTGAAGCATCGCCTGTACCATAGCATATGTCAAGTCAGTGAAGCATCGCCTGTACCATAGCATATGTCAAGTCAGTGTAGCATCACCTGTACCATAGCATATGTCAAGTCAGTGAAGCATCGCCTGTACCATAGCATATGTCAAGTCAGTGTAGCATCGCCTGTACCATAGCATATGTCAAGTCAGTGTAGCATCGCCTGTACCATAGCATATGTCAAGTCAGTGAAGCATCGCCTGTACCATAGCATATGTCAAGTCAGTGTAGCATCGCCTGTACCATAGCATATGTCAAGTCAGTGAAGCATCGCCTGTACCATAGCATATGTCAAGTCAGTGAAGCATCGCCTGTACCATAGCATATGTCAAGTCAGTGTAGCATCGCCTGTACCATAGCATATGTCAAGTCAGTGAAGCATCGCCTGTACCATAGCATATGTCAAGTCAGTGAAGCATCGCCTGTACCATAGCATATGTCAAGTCAGTGAAGCATCGCCTGTACCATAGCATATGTCAAGTCAGTGTAGCATCGCCTGTACCATAGCATATGTCAAGTCAGTGAAGCATCGCCTGTACCATAGCATATGTCAAGTCAGTGAAGCATCGCCTGTACCATAGCATATGTCAAGTCAGTGTAGCATCACCTGTACCATAGCATATGTCAAGTCAGTGAAGCATCGCCTGTACCATAGCATAGGTCTAGTCAGTGACACATCGCCTGAACCATAGCATATGTCAAGTCAGTGAATCATCACCTGTACCATAGCATATGTCAAGTCAGTGTAGCATCACCTGTACCATAGCATATGTCAAGTCAGTGAAGCATCGCCTGTACCATAGCATATGTCAAGTCAGTGTAGCATCGCCTGTACCATAGCATATGTCAAGTCAGTGAAGCATCACCTGTACCATAGCATATGTCAAGTCAGTGAAGCATCGCCTGTACCATAGCATATGTCAAGTTAGTGAAGCATCGCCTGTACCATAGCATATGTCAAGTCAGTGAAGCTTCCACATCGCCTGTACTATAGCATATGTCAAGTCAGTGAAGCATCACCTGTACCATAGCATATGTCAAGTCAGTGAAGCTCCTACATCGCCTGTATCATAGCATATGTCAAGTCAGTGAAGCATCACCTGTACCATAGCATATGTCAAGTCTGTGACATCGCCTGAACCATAGCATATGTCAAGTCAGTGAAGCTCCCACATCGCCTGTACTATAGCATATGTCAGTCAGTGAAGCATCACCTGTACCATAGCATATGTCTAGTCATTGAAGCTCCTACATCGCCTGTATCATAGCATATGTCAAGTCAGTGAAGCATCGCCTGTACCATAGCATATGTCAAGTCTGTGACATCGCCTGAACCATAGCATATGTCAAGTCAGTGTAGCTCCCACATCGCCTGTACCACAGCATATGTCAAGTCAGTGAAGCATCGCCTGTACCATAGCATATGTCAAGTCAGTAAAGCATCACCTGTACCATAGCATATGTCAAGTCAGTGAAGCTCCCACATCGCCTGTACCATAGCATATATCAAGTCAGTGTAGCATCACCTGTACCATAGCATATGTCAAGTCAGTGAAGCTCCCACATCGCCTGTACCATAGCATATGTCAAGTCAGTGACATCGCCTGTACCATAGCATATGTCAAGTCAGTGAAGCTCCCACATCGCCTGTATCATAGCATATGTCAAGTCAGTGTAGCATCGCCTGTACCATAGCATATGTCAAGTCAGTGAAGCATCGCCTGTACCATAGCATATGTCAAGTCAGAGAAGCGTCACCTGTACCATAGCATATGTCAAGTCAGTAAAGCATCGCCTGTACCATAGCATATGTCAAGTCAGTGAAGCTCCCACATCGCCTGTATCATAGCATATGTAAAGTCAGTGAAGCATCACCTGTACCATAGCATATGTCAAGTCAGAGAAGCGTCACCTGTACCATAGCATATGTCAAGTCAGTGAAGCATCACCTGTACCATAGCATATGTCAAGTCAGAGAAGCATCGCCTGTACCATAGCATATGTCAAGTCAGTGAAGCATCACCTGTACCATAGCATATGTCAAGTCAGAGAAGCATCGCCTGTACCATAGCATATGTCAAGTCAGAGAAGCGTCACCTGTACCATAGCAGATGTCAAGTCAGTGAAGCGTCACCTGTACCATAGCATATGTCAAGTCAGTAAAGCTCCCACATCGCCTGTACCATAGCATATGTCAAGTCAGTGAAGCATCGCCTGTACCATGGCATATGTCAAGTCAGTGAAGCTCCCACATCGCCTGTACCATAGCATATGTCAAGTCAGTGAAGTATCACCTGTACCATAGCATATGTCAAGTCAGTGACATCGCCTGAACCATAGCATATGTCAAGTCAGTGAAGCATCGCCTGTACCATAGCATATGTCAAGTCAGTGAAGCATCGCCTGTACCATAGCATATGTCAAGTCAGTGTAGCATCGCCTGTACCATAGCATATGTCAAGTCAGTGAAGCATCGCCTGTACCATAGCATATGTCAAGTCAGTGTAGCATCACCTGTACCATAGCATATGTCAAGTCAGTGAAGCTCCCACATCGCCTGTACCATAGCATATGTCAAGTCAGTGTTGCATCGCCTGTACCATAGCATATGTCAAGTCAGTGTAGCATCACCTGTACCAAAGCATATGTCAAGTCAGTGAAGCATCGCCTGTACCATAGCATATGTCAAGTCAGTGTAGCATCACCTATACCATAGCATATGTCAAGTCAGTGAAGCTCCCACATCGCCTGTACCATAGCATATGTCAAGTCAGTGTTGCATCGCCTGTACCATAGCATATGTCAAGTCAGTGTAGCATCGCCTGAACCATAGCATATGTCAAGTCAGTGAAGCATCACCTGTACCATAGCATATGTCAAGTCAGTGTTGCATCGCCTGTACCATAGCATATGTCAAGTCAGTGTAGCATGACCTGTACCATAGCATATGTCAAGTCAGTGAAGCTTCCACATCGCCCGTACCATAGCATATATCAATCAGTGTAGCATCGCCTGTACTATAGCATATGTCAAGTCAGTAAAGCATCGCCTGTACCATAGCATATGTCAAGTCAGTGTAGCATCGCCTGTACCATAGCATATGTCAAGTCAGTGTAGCATCGCCTGTACCATAGCATATATCAAGTCAGTGAAGCATAACCTGTACCATAGCATATGTCAAGTCAGTGAAGCATCACCTGTACCATAGCATATGTCAAGTAAAAGAAGCATCACCTGAACCATAGCATATGTCAAGTCAGTGTAGCATCGCCTGTACCATAGCATATGTCAAGTCAGTGTAGCATCGTTTGTACCATAGCATATGTCAAGTCAAAGAAGCATCACCTGTACCATAGCATATGTCAAGTCAGTGAAGCTCCCACATCGCTTGTACCATAGCATAAGTGTAGTCAGTGAAGATCCCACTTCGACTGTACCATAGCATATGTCAAGTCAGTGTAGCATCGCCTGTACCATAGCATATATCAAGTCAGTGAAGCATCACCTGTACCATAGCATATGTCAAGTCAGTGAAGCATCGCCCGTACCATAGCATATGTCAAGTCAGTGTAGCATCGCCTGTACCATAGCATATGTCCAGTCAGTGTAGCATCGCCTGTACCATAGCATATGTCAAGTCAGTGAAGCATCGCCTGTACCATAGCATATGTCAAGTCAGTGAAGCATCGCCTGTACCATAGCATATGTCAAGTCAGTGTAGCATCGCCTGTACCATAGCATATGTCAAGTCAGTGTAGCATCGCCTGTACCATAGCATATGTCAAGTCAGTGAAGCATCGCCTGTACCATAGCATATGTCAAGTCAGTGAAGCATCGCCTGTACCATAGCATATGTCAAGTCAGTGTAGCATCGCCTGTACCATAGCATATGTACAGTCAGTGAAGCTCCCACATCGCCTGTACCATAGCATATGTCAAGTCAGTGAAGCTCCCACATCGCCTGGTCCATAGCATATGTCAAGTCAGTGAAGCATCACCTGTAACATAGCATATGTCAAGTCAGTGAAGCTCCCACATCGCCTGTACCATAGCATATGTCAATTCAGTGTAGCATCGCTTGTATTATAGCATATATCAAGTCAGTGTAGCATCGCCTGTACCATAGCATATGTCAAGTCAGTGAAGCATCACCTGTACCAAAGCATGAGTCAAGTCAGTGAAGCATCACCTGTACCAAAGCATATGTCAAGTCAGTGAAGCATCACCTGTACCATAGCATATGTCAAGTCAGTGAAGCTCCCACATCGCCCGTACCATAGCATATTTCAAGTCAGTGAAGCTCCCACATCGCCCGTACCATAGCATATGTCAAGTCAGTGAAGCATCACCTGTACCATAACATATGTCAAGTCAGTGAAGCTCCCACATCGCCTGTACCAAGCATATGTCAAGTCAGTGAAGCTCCCACATCGCCCGTACCATAGCATATGTCAAGTCAGTGAAGCTCCCACATCGCCTGTACAATGGCATATTTCAAGTCAGTGAAGCTCCCACATCGCCCGTACCATAGCATATGTCAAGTCAATGAAGCTTCAACATCGCCCGTACCATAGCATATGTCAAGTCAGTGAAGCATCACCTGTACCATAGCATATGTCAAGTCAGTGAAGCATCACCTGTACCATAGCATACGTCAAGTCAGTGAAGCTCCCACATCGCCTGTACAATAGCATATATCAAGTCAGTGAAGCTCCCACATCGCCTGAACCATAGCATAAGTCAAGTCAGTGTAGCATCACCTGTACCATAGCATATGTCAAGTCAGTGAAGTATCACCTGTACCATAGCATATGTCAAGTCAGTGAAGCTCCCACATCGCATGTTCCATAGCATATGTCAAGTCAGTGTAGCATCACCTGTACCATAGCATATGTCAAGTCAGTGTAGCATCGCCTGTACCATAGCATATGTCAAGTCAGTGAAGTATCACCTGTACCAAAGCATATGTCAAGTCAGTAAAGCTCCCACATCGCCTGTACCGTAGCATATGTCAATAAGGGGAAGCTCCCACATCGCCTGTACCATAGCATATGTCAAGTCAGTGAAGCATCACCTGTACCATAGCATATGTCAAGTCAGTGAAGCATCACCTTTACCATAGCATATGTCAAGTCAGTGAAGCTCCCACATCGCCTGTATCATAGCATATGTCAAGTTAGTGAAGCTCCCACATCGCCTGTACTATAGCATATGTCAAGTCAGTGAAGCATCACCTGTACCATAACATATGTCAAGTCAGTGAAGCTCCCACATCGCCTGTATCATAGCATATGTCAAGTCAGTGAAGCTCCCACATCGCCTGTACCATAGCATATGTCAAGTCAGTGTAGCATCACCTGTAACATAGCACATGTCAAGTCAGTGTAGCATCACCTGTATCATAGCATATGTCAAGTTAGTGAAGCTCCCACATCGCCTGTACCATAGCATATGTCAAGTCAGTGAAGCTCCCACATCGCCTGTACCATAGCATAAGTCAAGTCAGTGAAGTATCACCTGTACCAAAGCATATGTCAAGTCAGTAAAGCTCCCACATCGCCTGTACCGTAGCATATGTCAATAAGGGGAAGCTCCCACATTGCCTGTACCATAGCATATGTCAAGTCAGTGAAGCATCACCTGTACCATAGCATATGTCAAGTCAGTGTAACATCACCTGTAACATAGCATATTCAAGTCAGTGTAATATCACCTGTATCATAGCATATGTCAAGTTAGTGAAGCTCCCACATCGCCTGTACCATAGCATATGTCAAGTCAGTGAAGCTCCCACATCGCCTGTACCATAGCATATGTCAAGTTAGTGAAGCTCCCACATCGCCTGTACCATAGCATATGTCAATTCAGTGTAGCATCACCTGTAACATAGCATATGTCAAGTCAGTGTAGCATCACCTGTATCATAACATATGTCAAGTTAGTGAAGCTCCCACATCGCCTGTACCATAGCATATGTCAAGTCAGTGTAGCATCACCTGTAACATAGCATATGTCAAGTCAGTGTAGCATCACCTGTATCATAGCATATGTACAGTCAGTGAAGCTCCCACATCGCCTGTACCATAGCATATGTCAAGTCAGTGAAGCTCCCACATCGCCTGGTCCATAGCATATGTCAAGTCAGTGAAGTATCACCTGTAACATAGCATATGTCAAGTCAGTGAAGCTCCCACATCGCCTGTACCATAGCATATGTCAAGTCAGTGTAGCATCACCTGTACCATAGCATATGTCAAGTCAGTGTAGCATCACCTGTTTCATAGCATATGTCAAGTCAGTGTAGCATCACCTGTACCATAGCTTATGTCAAGTCAGTGAAGCATCGCCTGTACCATAGAATATGTCAAGTCAGTACAGCATCACCTATACCATAGCGTATGTCAAGTCAGTGAAGCATCACCTGTACCACAGCATATGTCAAGTCAGTGAAGCATCACCTGTACCATAGCATATGTCAAGTCAGTGAAACTCAAACATCGCCTGTACCATAGCATATGTCAAGTAAGAGTAGCATCGCCTGTACCATAGCATATGTCAAGTCAGTGAAGCATCACTTGAACCATAGCATATATCAAGTCAGTGTAGCTCCCACATCGCCTGTACCATAGCATATGTCAAGTCAGTGTAGCATCACCTGTACCATAGCATATGTCAAGTCAGTGAAGCATCACTTGAACCATAGCATATGTCAAGTCAGTGTAGCATCACCTGAACCATAGCATATGTCAAGTCAGTAAAGCATCACCTGAACCATAGCATATGTCAAGTCAGTGAAGCATCACCTGAACCATAGCATATGTCAAGTCAGTGAAGCATCACCTGAACCATAGCATATGTCAAGTCAGTAAAGCTCCCACATCGCCTGTACAATAGCATATGTCAAGTCAGTGTAGCATCACCTGTACCATAGCATATGTCAAGTCAGTGAAGCATCGCCTGAACCATAGCAAATGTTAAGTCAGTGTAGCATCGCCTGTACCATAGCATATGTCAAGTCAGTGAAGCTCCCACATCGCCTGTACCATAGCATATGTCAAGTCAGTGAAGCTCTCACATCGCCTGTACCATAGCATATGTCAAGTCAGTGAAGCTTCCACATCGCCTCTACCATAGCATATGTCAAGTCAGTGAAGCATCGCCTGTACCATAGCATATGTCAAGTCAGTAAAGCATCACCTGTACCATAGCATATGTCAAGTCAGTGAAGCATCACTTGAACTATAGCATATGTCAAGTTAGTGAAGCTCTTACATCACCTGTACCATAGCATATGTCAAGTCAGTGTAGTATCACCTGTACCATAGCATATGTCAAGTCAGTGAAACTCCCACATCGCCTGTACCATAGCATATGTCAAGTCAGTGAAGCAGCTCCTGTACCATAGCATATGTCAAGTCAGTGTAGCATCACCTGAACCATAGCATATGTCAAGTCAGTGAAGCATCGCCTGTACCATAGCATATGTCAAGTCAGTGAAGCATCGCCTGTACCATAGCATATGTCAAGTCAGTGAAACTCCCACATCGCCTGTACCATAGCATATGTCAAATCAGTGAAGAATCACCTATACCATAGCATATGTAAAGTCAGTGAGGCATCGCCTGTACCATTTCATATTTCAAGTCAGCGAAGCTCCCACATCCTCTGTACCATAGCATATGTCAAGTCAGTGAAGCATCACCTGTACCATAGCATATGTCAAGTCAGTGAAGCATCGCCTGTACCATTGCATATGTCAAGTCAGTGAAGCTCTTACATCGCCTGTACCATAGCATATGTCAAATCAGTGAAGAATCACCTATACCATAGCATATGTCAAGTCAGTGAGGCATCGCCTGTACCATTTCATATTTCAAGTCAGCGAAGCTCCCACATCCTCTGTACCATAGCATATGTCAAGTCAGTGAAGCATCGCCTGTACCATAGCATATGTCAAGTCAGTGTAGCTCCCACATCGCCTGTACCATAGCATATGTCAAGTCAGTGAAGCATCGCCTGTACCATTGCATATGTCAAGTCAGTGTAGCTCCCACATCGCCTGTACCATAGCATATGTCAAGTCAGTGAAGCATCACCTGTACCATAGCATATGTCAAGTCAGTGAAGCATCACCTGTACCATAGCATATGTCAAGTCAGTGAAGCATCGCCTGTACCATTGCATATGTCAAGTCAGTGTAGCTCCCACATCGCCTGTACCATAGCATATGTCAAGTCGGTGATGCTCTTACATCGCCTGTACCATAGCATATGTCAAGTCAGTAAAGCATCACCTGTACCATAGCATATGTCAAGTCAGTGAAGCAGCGCCTGTACCATAGCATATGTCAAATCAGTGAAGAATCACCTGTACCATAGCATATGTCAAGTCAGTGAGGCATCGCCTGTACCATTTCATATTTCAAGTCAGCGAAGCTCCCACATCCTCTGTACCATAGCATATGTCAAGTCAGTGAAGCTTCCACATCGCCTGTACCATAGCATATGTCAAGTCAGTGAAGCATCGCCTGTACCATAGCATATGTCAAGTCAGTGAAGCATCGCCTGTACCATAGCATATGTCAAGTCAGTGAAGCATCACCTGTACCATAGCATATGTCAAGTCAGTGAAGCTCCTACATCGCCTGTATCATAGCATATGTCAAGTCAGTGAAGCATCACCTGTACCAAAGCATATGTCAAGTCAGTGAAGCATCGCCTGTACCATAGCATATGTCAAGTCAGTGAAGCATCGCCTGTACCATAGCATATGTCAAGTCAGTGAAGCATCACCTGTACCATAGCATATGTCAAGTCAGTGAAGCATCGCCTGTACCATAGCATATGTCAAGTCAGTGAAGCATCACCTGTACCATAGCATATGTCAAGTCAGTGAAGCATCGCCTGTACCATAGCATATGTCAAGTCAGAGAAGCATCGCCTGTACCATAGCATATGTCAAGTCAGTGAAGCATCGCCTGTACCATAGCATATGTCAAGTCAGTGAAGCATCGCCTGTACCAAAGCATATGTCAAGTCAGAGAAGCATCACCTGTACCATAGCATATGTCAAGTCAGTGTAGCATCGCCTGTACCATAGCATATGTCAAGTCAGTGAAGCATCACCTGTACCATAGCATATGTCAAGTCAGTGAAGCTCCCACATCGCCTGTACCATAGCATATGTCAAGTCAGTGAAGCATCGCCTGTACCATAGCATATGTCAAGTTAGTGAAGCATCGCCTGTACCATAGCATATGTCAAGTCAGTGAAGCTTCCACATCGCCTGTACTATAGCATATGTCAAGTCAGTGAAGCATCACCTGTACCATAGCATATGTCAAGTCAGTGAAGCTCCTACATCGCCTGTATCATAGCATATGTCAAGTCAGTGAAGCATCACCTGTACCATAGCATATGTCAAGTCTGTGACATCGCCTGAACCATAGCATATGTCAAGTCAGTGAAGCTCCCACATCGCCTGTACTATAGCATATGTCAAGTCAGTGTAGCATCACCTGTACCATAGCATATGTCTAGTCATTGAAGCTCCTACATCGCCTGTATCATAGCATATGTCAAGTCAGTGAAGCATCGCCTGTACCATAGCATATGTCAAGTCTGTGACATCGCCTGAACCATAGCATATGTCAAGTCAGTGTAGCTCCCACATCGCCTGTACCACAGCATATGTCAAGTCAGTGAAGCATCGCCTGTACCATAGCATATGTCAAGTCAGTAAAGCATCACCTGTACCATAGCATATGTCAAGTCAGTGAAGCTCCCACATCGCCTGTACCATAGCATATATCAAGTCAGTGTAGCATCACCTGTACCATAGCATATGTCAAGTCAGTGAAGCTCCCACATCGCCTGTACCATAGCATATGTCAAGTCAGTGTAGCATCGCTTGTACCATAGCATATGTCAAGTCAGTTAAGCATCGCCTGTACCATAGCATATGTCAAATCAGTGTAGCATCGCTTGTACCATAGCATATGTCAAGTCAGTGAAGCATCGCCTGTACCATAGCATATGTCAAGTCAGTGTAGCATCACCTGTACCATAGCATATGTCAAGTCAGTGAAGCTCCCACATCGCCTGTACCATAGCATATGTCAAGTCAGTTAAGCATCGCCTGTACCATAGCATATGTCAAGTCAGTGTAGCATCGCTTGTACCATAGCATATGTCAAGTCAGTGAAGCATCGCCTGTACCATAGCATATGTCAAGTCAGTGTAGCATCACCTGTACCATAGCATATGTCAAGTCAGTGTAGCATCGCCTGTACCATAGCATATGTCAAGTCAGTGAAGCATCGCCTGTACCATAGCATATGTCAAGTCAGTGACATCGCCTGTACCATAGCATATGTCAAGTCAGTGAAGCTCCCACATCGCCTGTATCATAGCATATGTCAAGTCAGTGTAGCATCGCCTGTACCATAGCATATGTCAAGTCAGTGAAGCTACCACATCGCCTGTACCATAGCATATGTCAAGTCAGTGTAGCATCACCTGTACCATAGCATATGTCAAGTCAGTGTAGCATCGCCTGTACCATAGCATATGTCAAGTCAGTGAAGCATCGCCTGTACTATAGCATATGTCAAGTCAGTGACATCGCCTGTACCATAGCATATGTCAAGTCAGTGAAGCTCCCACATCGCCTGTATCATAGCATATGTCAAGTCAGTGTAGCATCGCCTGTACCATAGCATATGTCAAGTCAGTGAAGCATCGCCTGTACCATAGCATATGTAAAGTCAGAGAAGCGTCACCTGTACCATAGCATATGTCAAGTCAGTAAAGCATCGCCTGTACCATAGCATATGTCAAGTCAGTGAAGCTCCCACATCGCCTGTATCATAGCATATGTAAAGTCAGTGAAGCATCACCTGTACCATAGCATATGTCAAGTCAGAGAAGCGTCACCTGTACCATAGCATATGTCAAGTCAGTGAAGCATCACCTGTACCATAGCATATGTCAAGTCAGAGAAGCATCGCCTGTACCATAGCATATGTCAAGTCAGTGAAGCATCACCTGTACCATAGCATATGTCAAGTCAGAGAAGCATCGCCTGTACCATAGCATATGTCAAGTCAGAGAAGCGTCACCTGTACCATAGCAGATGTCAAGTCAGTGAAGCGTCACCTGTACCATAGCATATGTCAAGTCAGTAAAGCTCCCACATCGCCTGTACCATAGCATATGTCAAGTCAGAGAAGCGTCACCTGTACCATAGCATATGTCAAGTCAGTGAAGCATCACCTGTACCATAGCATATGTCAAGTCAGAGAAGCATCGCCTGTACCATAGCATATGTCAAGTCAGTGAAGCATCACCTGTACCATAGCATATGTCAAGTCAGTGAAGCTCCCACATCGCCTGTACCATAGCATATGTCAAGTCAGTGAAGTATCACCTGTACCATAGCATATGTCAAGTCAGTGACATCGCCTGAACCATAGCATATGTCAAGTCAGTGAAGCATCGCCTGTACCATAGCATATGTCAAGTCAGTGAAGCTCCCACATCGCCTGTACCATAGCATATGTCAAGTCAGTGAAGCTCCCACATCGCCTGTACCATAGCATATGTCAAGTCAGTGTAGCATCACCTGTACCAAAGCATATGTCAAGTCAGTGAAGCATCGCCTGTACCATAGCATATGTGTAGTCAGTGAAGCATCGCCTATACCATAGCATATGTCAAGTCAGTTAAGCATCACCTGTACCATAGCATATGTCAAGTCAGTGAAGCTCCCACATCGCCTGTACCATAGCATATGTCAAGTCAGTGTTGCATCGCCTGTACCATAGCATATGTCAAGTCAGTGTAGCATGACCTGTACCATAGCATATGTCAAGTCAGTGAAGCTTCCACATCGCCCGTACCATAGCATATATCAATCAGTGTAGCATCGCCTGTACTATAGCATATGTCAAGTCAGTAAAGCATCGCCTGTACCATAGCATATGTCAAGTCAGTGTTGCATCGCCTGTACCATAGCATATGTCAAGTCAGTGAAGCATCGCCTGTACCATAGCATATGTACAGTCAGTGAAGCTCCCACATCGCCTGTACCATAGCATATGTCAAGTCAGTGAAGCTCCCACATCGCCTGGTCCATAGCATATGTCAAGTCAGTGAAGCATCACCTGTAACATAGCATATGTCAAGTCAGTGAAGCTCCCACATCGCCTGTACCATAGCATATGTCAATTCAGTGTAGCATCGCTTGTATTATAGCATATATCAAGTCAGTGTAGCATCGCCTGTACCATAGCATATGTCAAGTCAGTGAAGCATCACCTGTACCAAAGCATATGTCAAGTCAGTGAAGCATCACCTGTACCAAAGCATATGTCAAGTCAGTGAAGCATCACCTGTACCATAGCATATGTCAAGTCAGTGAAGCTCCCACATCGCCCGTACCATAGCATATTTCAAGTCAGTGAAGCTCCCACATCGCCCGTACCATAGCATATGTCAAGTCAGTGAAGCATCACCTGTACCATAACATATGTCAAGTCAGTGAAGCTCCCACATCGCCTGTACCAAGCATATGTCAAGTCAGTGAAGCTCCCACATCGCCCGTACCATAGCATATGTCAAGTCAGTGAAGCTCCCACATCGCCTGTACAATGGCATATTTCAAGTCAGTGAAGCTCCCACATCGCCCGTACCATAGCATATGTCAAGTCAATGAAGCTTCAACATCGCCCGTACCATAGCATATGTCAAGTCAGTGAAGCATCACCTGTACCATAGCATATGTCAAGTCAGTGAAGCATCACCTGTACCATAGCATACGTCAAGTCAGTGAAGTTCCCACATCGCCTCTACCACAGCATATGTCAAGTCAGTGAAGCATCACCTGTACCATAGCATATGTCAAGTCAGTGAAGCATCACCTGTACCATAACATATGTCAAGTCAGTGAAGCTCCCACATCGCCTGTACAATAGCATATATCAAGTCAGTGAAGCTCCCACATCGCCTGAACCATAGCATAAGTCAAGTCAGTGTAGCATCACCTGTACCATAGCATATGTCAAGTCAGTTAAGTATCACCTGTACCATAGCATATGTCAAGTCAGTGAAGCTCCCACATCGCATGTTCCATAGCATATGTCAAGTCAGTGTAGCATCACCTGTACCATAGCATATGTCAAGTCAGTGTAGCATCGCCTGTACCATAGCATATGTCAAGTCAGTGAAGTATCACCTGTACCAAAGCATATGTCAAGTCAGTAAAGCTCCCACATCGCCTGTACCGTAGCATATGTCAATAAGGGGAAGCTCCCACATCGCCTGTACCATAGCATATGTCAAGTCAGTGAAGCATCACCTGTACCATAGCATATGTCAAGTCAGTGAAGCATCACTTGAACCATAGCATATGTCAAGTCAGTGTAGCATCACCTGAACCATAGCATATGTCAAGTCAGTAAAGCATCACCTGAACCATAGCATATGTCAAGTCAGTGAAGCATCACCTGAACCATAGCATATGTCAAGTCAGTGAAGCATCACCTGAACCATAGCATATGTCAAGTCAGTAAAGCTCCCACATCGCCTGTACAATAGCATATGTCAAGTCAGTGTAGCATCACCTGTACCATAGCATATGTCAAGTCAGTGAAGCATCGCCTGAACCATAGCAAATGTTAAGTCAGTGAAGCATCGCCTGTACCATAGCATATGTCAAGTCAGTGAAGCTCTCACATCGCCTGTACCATAGCATATGTCAAGTCAGTGTAGCTCCCACATCGCCTGTACCATAGCATATGTCAAGTCAGTAAAGCATCACCTGTACCATAGCATATGTCAAGTCAGTGAAGCATCACTTGAACTATAGCATATGTCAAGTTAGTGAAGCTCTTACATCGCCTGTACCATAGCATATGTCAAGTCAGTGTAGTATCACCTGTACCATAGCATATGTCAAGTCAGGGAAACTCCCACATCGCCTGTACCATAGCATATGTCAAGTCAGTGAAGCAGCTCCTGTACCATAGCATATGTCAAGTCAGTGTAGCATCACCTGAACCATAGCATATGTCAAGTCAGTGAAGCATCGCCTGTACCATAGCATATGTCAAGTCAGTGAAGAATCACCTATACCATAGCATATGTCAAGTCAGTGAGGCATCGCCTGTACCATTTCATATTTCAAGTCAGCGAAGCTCCCACATCCTCTGTACCATAGCATATGTCAAGTCAATGAAGTATCACCTGTACCATAGCATATGTCAAGTCAGTGAAGCATCGCCTGTACCATTGCATATGTCAAGTCAGTGTAGCTCCCACATCGCCTGTACCATAGCATATGTCAAGTCAGTGAAGCATCACCTGTACCATAGCATATGTCAAGTCAGTGAAGCATCGCCTGTACCATTGCATATGTCAAGTCAGTGTAGCTCCCACATCGCCTGTACCATAGCATATGTCAAGTCAGTGAAGCATCACCTGTACCATAGCATATGTCAAGTCAGTGAAGCATCGCCTGTACCATTGCATATGTCAAGTCAGTGAAGCATCGCCTGTACCATAGCATATGTCAAGTCAGTGAAGCTTCCACATCGCCTGTACCATAGCATATGTCAAGTCAGTGAAGCATCACCTGTACCATAGCATATGTCAAGTCAGTGAAGCATTACCTGTACCATTGCATATGTCAAGTCAGTGTAGCTCCCACATCGCCTTTACTATAGCATATGTCAAGTCGGTGATGCTCTAACATCGCCTGTACCATAGCATATGTCAAGTCAGTAAAGCATCACCTGTACCATAGCATATGTCAAGTCAGTGAAGCAGCGCCTGTACCATAGCATATGTCAAATCAGTGAAGAATCACCTAAACCATAGCATATGTCAAGTCAGTGAGGCATCGCCTGTACCATTTCATATTTCAAGTCAGCGAAGCTCCCACATCCTCTGTACCATAGCATATGTCAAGTCAGTGAAGCATCGCCTGTACCATAGCATATGTCAAGTCAGTAAAGCATCACCTGTACCATAGCATATGTCAAGTCAGTGAAGCATCACCTGTACCATAGCATATGTCAAGTCAGTGAAGCATCGCCTGTACCATAGCATATGTCAAGTCAGTGAAGCATCACCTGTACTATAGCATATGTCAAGTCAGTAAAGCTCCCACTTCGCCTGTACCGTAGCATATGTCAAGTTAGTGAAGCTCCGACATCGCCCTTACCATAGCATATGTCAAGTCAGTGAAGCATCACCTGTACCATAGCATATGTCAAGTCAGTGAAGTATCACCTGTACCATAGCATATGTCAAGTCAGTGAAGCATCACCTGAACCATAGCATATGTCAAGTCAGTGAAGCATCGCCTGTACCATAGCATATGTCAAGTCAGTGTTGCATCGCCTGTGCCATAACATATGTTAAGTCAGAGAAGCATCACCTGTACCATAGCATATGTCAAGTAAGTAAAGCATCGCCTGTACCATAGCATATGTCAAGTCAGTGAAGCAGCGCCTTTACCATAGCATATGTCAAGTCAGTGAAGCATCGCCTGTACCATAGCATATGTCAAGTCTGTGTAGCATCGCCTGTACCATAGCATATGTCAAGTCAGTGAAGCAGCGCCTTTACCATAGCATATGTCAAGTCAGTGAAGCATCGCCTGTACCATAGCATATGTCAAGTCAGTGAAGCATCGCCTGTACCATAGCATATGTCAAGTCAGTGAAGCATCGCCTGTACCATAGCATATGTGTAGTCATTTAAGCTCCCACATCGCCTGTACCATAGCATATGTCAAGTCAGTGAAGCATCACCTGTTCCATAGCATATGTCAAGTCCGTGTATCATCACCTGAACCATAGCCTATGTCAAGTCAGTGAAGCTCCCACATCGCCTGTACCATAGCATATGTCAAGTCAGTGTAGCTCCCACATCCCCTGTACCATAGCATATGTCAAGTCAGTGAAGCATCACCTGTACCATAGCATATGTCAAGTCAGTGAAGCATCGCCTGTACCATAGCATATGTCAGGTCGGTGTTGTTCCCACATCGCCTTTACTATAGCATATGTCAAGTCGGTGATGCTCTTACATCGCCTGTACCATAGCATATGTCAAGTCAGTGAAGCTCCCACATCGCCTGTACCATAGCATATGTCAAGTCAGTGAAGCACCACCTGTTCCATAGCATATGTCCAGTCAGTGTATCATCACCTGAACCATAGCATATGTCAAGTCAGTGAAGCTCCCACATCGCCTGTACCATAGCATATGTGAAGTCAGTGAAGCATCGCTTGTACCATAGCATATGACAAGTCAGTGAAGCTTCCACATTGCGTGTACCATAGCATATGTCAAGTCAGTGAAGCATCACCTGAACCATAGCATATGTCAAGTCAGTGAAGCATCACCTGAACCATAGCATATGTCAAGTCAGTAAAGCTCCCACATCGCCTGTACAATAGCATATGTAAAGTCAGTGTAGCATCACCTGTACCATAGCATATGTCAAGTCAGTGAAGCATCGCCTGTACCATAGCATATGTTAAGTCAGTGAAGCATCGCCTGTACCATAGCATATGTCAAGTCAGTAAAGCATCACCTGTACCATAGCATATGTCAAGTCAGTGAAGCATCGCCTGTACCATAGCATATGTCAAGTCAGTAAAGCATCACCTGTACCATAGCATATGTCAAGTCAGTGAAGCATCACTTGAACTATAGCATATGTCAAGTTAGTGAAGCTCTTACATCGCCTGTACCATAGCATATGTCAAGTCAGTGTAGTATCACCTGTACCATAGCATATGTCAAGTCAGTGAAACTCCCACATCGCCTGTACCATAGCATATGTCAAGTCAGTGAAGCAGCTCCTGTACCATAGCATATGTCAAGTCAGTGTAGCATCACCTGAACCATAGCATATGTCAAGTCAGTGAAGCATCGCCTGTACCATAGCATATGTCAAGTCAGTGAAGCATCACCTGTACCATAGCATATGTCAAGTCAGTGAAGCATCGCCTGTACCATAGCATATGTCAAGTCAGTGAAGCAGCGCCTGTACCATAGCATATGTCAAGTCAGTGAAGCATCGCCTGTACCATAGCATATGTCAAGTCAGTGAAGCAGCGCCTGTACCATAGCATATGTCAAATCAGTGAAGAATCACCTATACCATAGCATATGTCAAGTCAGTGAGGCATCGCCTGTACCATTTCATATTTCAAGTCAGCGAAGCTCCCACATCCTCTGTACCATAGCATATGTCAAGTCAGTGAAGCATCACCTGTACCATAGCATATGTCAAGTCAGTGAAGCATCGCCTGTACCATAGCATATGTCAAGTCAGTGTAGCATCGCCTGTACCAAAGCATATGTCAAGTCAGTGAAGCATCACCTGTACTATAGCATATGTCAAGTCAGTAAAGCTCCCACTTCGCTGTACCGTAGCATATGTCAAGTCAGCGAAGCTCCCACATCCTCTGTACCATAGCATATGTCAAGTCAGTGAAGCATCACCTGTACCATAGCATATGTCAAGTCAGTGTAGCTTCACCTGTACCATAGCATATGTCAAGTCAGTGTAGCATCGCCTGTACCAAAGCATATGTCAAGTCAGTGAAGCATCACCTGTACTATAGCATATGTCAAGTCAGTAAAGCTCCCACTTCGCTGTACCGTAGCATATGTCAAGTTAGTGAAGCTCCGACATCGCTTGTACCATAGCATATGTCAAGTCAGTGAAGCATCACCTGTACCATAGCATATGTCAAGTCAATGAAGTATCACCTGTACCATAGCATATGTCAAGTCAGTGAAGCATCACCTGTACCATAGCATATGTCAAGTAAGTGAAGAATCTCCTGTACAATAGCATATGTCAAGTCAGTGAAGCATCGCCCGTACCATAGCATATGTCAAGTCTGTGTAGCATCGCCTGTACCATAGCATATGTCAAGTCAGTGAAGCATCGCCTGTACCATAGCATATGTACAGTCAGTGAAGCTCCCACATCGCCTGTACCATAGCATATGTCAAGTCAGTGAAGCTCCCACATCGCCTGGTCCATAGCATATGTCAAGTCAGTGTAGCATCGCCTGTACCATAGCATATATCAAGTCAGTGAAGCATCACCTGTACCATAGCATATGTAAAGTCAGTGAAGCATCGCCTGTACAATAGCATATGTCAAGTCAGTGAAGCATCGCCCGTACCATAGCATATGTCAAGTCAGTGAAGCATCGCCCGTACCATAGCATATGTCAAGTCAGTGTAGCATCGCCTGTACCATAGCATATGTACAGTCAGTGAAGCTCCCACATCGCCTGTACCATAGCATATGTCAATTCAGTGAAGCTCCCACATCGCCTGGTCCATAGCATATGTCAAGTCAGTGAAGCATCACCTGTAACATAGCATATGTCAAGTCAGTAAAGCTCCCACATCGCCTGTACCATAGCATATGTCAATTCAGTGTAGCATCGCTTGTATTATAGCATATATCAAGTCAGTGAAGCTTCCACATCGCGTGTACCATAGCATATGTCAAGTCAGTGAAGCTTAACCTGTACCATAGCATATATCAAGTCAGTGTAGCATCGCCTGTACCATAGCATATGTCAAGTCAGTGAAGCATCACCTGTACCAAAGCATATGTCAAGTCAGTGAAGCATCACCTGTACCAAAGCATATGTCAAGTCAGTGAAGCATCACCTGTACCATAGCATATGTCAAGTCAGTGAAGCTCCCACATCGCCTGTACCATAGCATATGTCAAGTCAGTGAAGCTCCCACATCGCCTGTACAATGGCATATTTCAAGTCAGTGAAGCTCCCACATCGCCCGTACCATAGCATATGTCAAGTCAGTGAAGCATCACCTGTACCATAACATATGTCAAGTCAGTGAAGCTCCCACATCGCCTGTACCAAGCATATGTCAAGTCAGTGAAGCTCCCACATCGCCCGTACCATAGCATATGTCAAGTCAGTGAAGCTCCCACATCGCCTGTACAATGGCATATTTCAAGTCAGTGAAGCTCCCACATCGCCCGTACCATAGCATATGTCAAGTCAATGAAGCTTCAACATCGCCCGTACCATAGCATATGTCAAGTCAGTGAAGCATCACCTGTACCATAGCATATGTCAAGTCAGTGAAGCATCACCTGTACCATAGCATACGTCAAGTCAGTGAAGTTCCCACATCGCCTCTACCACAGCATATGTCAAGTCAGTGAAGCATCACCTGTACCATAGCATATGTCAAGTCAGTGAAGCATCACCTGTACCATAACATATGTCGAGTCAGTGAAGCTCCCACATCGCCTGTACAATAGCATATATCAAGTCAGTGAAGCTCCCACATCGCCTGAACCACAGCATAAGTCAAGTCAGTGTAGCATCACCTGTACCATAGCATATGTCAAGTCAGTGAAGTATCACCTGTACCATAGCATATGTCAAGTCAGTGAAGCTCCCACATCGCATGTTCCATAGCATATGTCAAGTCAGTGTAGCATCACCTGTACCATAGCATATGTCAAGTCAGTGTAGCATCGCCTGTACCATAGCATATGTCAAGTCAGTGAAGTATCACCTGTACCAAAGCATATGTCAAGTCAGTAAAGCTCCCACATCGCCTGTACCGTAGCATATGTCAATAAGGGGAAGCTCCCACATCGCCTGTACCATAGCATATGTCAAGTCAGTGAAGCATCACCTGTACCATAGCATATGTCAAGTCAGTGAAGCATCACCTTTACCATAGCATATATCAAGTCAGTGAAGCATCACCTGTACCAAAGCATATGTCAAGTCAGTGAAGCATCACCTGTACCATAGCATATGTCAAGTCAGTGAAGCTCGCACATCGCCTGTACCATAGCATATGTCAAGTCAGTGAAGCTCCCACATCGCCTGTACAATGGCATATTTCAAGTCAGTGAAGCTCCCACATCGCCCGTACCATAGCATATGTCAAGTCAGTGAAGCATCACCTGTACCATAACATATGTCAAGTCAGTGAAGCTCCCACATCGCCTGTACCAAGCATATGTCAAGTCAGTGAAGCTCCCACATCGCCCGTACCATAGCATATGTCAAGTCAGTGAAGCTCCCACATCGCCTGTACCAAGCATATGTCAAGTCAGTGAAGCTCCCACATCGCCCGTACCATAGCATATGTCAAGTCAGTGAAGCTCCCACATCGCCTGTACAATGGCATATTTCAAGTCAGTGAAGCTCCCACATCGCCCGTACCATAGCATATGTCAAGTCAATGAAGCTTCAACATCGCCCGTACCATAGCATATGTCAAGTCAGTGAAGCATCACCTGTACCAAAGCATATGTCAAGTCAGTGAAGCATCACCTGTACCAAAGCATATGTCAAGTCAGTGAAGCATCACCTGTACCATAGCATATGTCAAGTCAGTGAAGCTCCCACATCGCCTGTACCATAGCATATGTCAAGTCAGTGAAGCTCCCACATCGCCTGTACAATGGCATATTTCAAGTCAGTGAAGCTCCCACATCGCCCGTACCATAGCATATGTCAAGTCAGTGAAGCATCACCTGTACCATAACATATGTCAAGTCAGTGAAGCTCCCACATCGCCTGTACCAAGCATATGTCAAGTCAGTGAAGCTCCCACATCGCCCGTACCATAGCATATGTCAAGTCAGTGAAGCTCCCACATCGCCTGTACAATGGCATATTTCAAGTCAGTGAAGCTCCCACATCGCCCGTACCATAGCATATGTCAAGTCAATGAAGCTTCAACATCGCCCGTACCATAGCATATGTCAAGTCAGTGAAGCATCACCTGTACCATAGCATATGTCAAGTCAGTGAAGCATCACCTGTACCATAGCATACGTCAAGTCAGTGAAGTTCCCACATCGCCTCTACCACAGCATATGTCAAGTCAGTGAAGCATCACCTGTACCATAGCATATGTCAAGTCAGTGAAGCATCACCTGTACCATAACATATGTCGAGTCAGTGAAGCTCCCACATCGCCTGTATCATAGCATATGTCAAGTTAGTGAAGCTCCCACATCGCCTGTACCATAGCATATGTCAAGTCAGTGTAGCATCACCTGTAACATAGCACATGTCAAGTCAGTGTAGCATCACCTGTATCATAGCATATGTCAAGTTAGTGAAGCTCCCACATCGCCTGTACCATAGCATATGTCAAGTCAGTGAAGCTCCCACATCGCCTGTACCATAGCATAAGTCAAGTCAGTGAAGTATCACCTGTACCAAAGCATATGTCAAGTCAGTAAAGCTCCCACATCGCCTGTACCGTAGCATATGTCAATAAGGGGAAGCTCCCACATTGCCTGTACCATAGCATATGTCAAGTCAGTGAAGCATCACCTGTACCATAGCATATGTCAAGTCAGTGTAACATCACCTGTAACATAGCATATGTCAAGTCAGTGTAATATCACCTGTATCATAGCATATGTCAAGTTAGTGAAGCTCCCACATATGTCAAGTCAGTGAAGCTCCCACATCGCCTGTACCATAGCATATGTCAAGTTAGTGAAGCTCCCACATCGCCTGTACCATAGCATATGTCAATTCAGTGTAGCATCACCTGTAACATAGCATATGTCATGTCAGTGTAGCATCACCTGTATCATAACATATGTCAAGTTAGTGAAGCTCCCACATCGCCTGTACCATAGCATATGTCAAGTCAGTGTAGCATCACCTGTAACATAGCATATGTCAAGTCAGTGTAGCATCACCTGTATCATAGCATATGTACAGTCAGTGAAGCTCCCACATCGCCTGTACCATAGCATATGTCAAGTCAGTGAAGCTCCCACATCGCCTGGTCCATAGCATATGTCAAGTCAGTGAAGTATCACCTGTAACATAGCATATGTCAAGTCAGTGAAGCTCCCACATCGCCTGTACCATAGCATATGTCAAGTCAGTGTAGCATCACCTGTACCATAGCATATGTCAAGTCAGTGTAGCATCACCTGTTTCATAGCATATGTCAAGTCAGTGTAGCATCACCTATACCATAGCATATGTCAAGTCAGTGAAGCATCACCTGTACCACAGCATATGTCAAGTCAGTGAAGCATCACCTGTACCATAGCATATGTCAAGTCAGTGAAACTCAAACATCGCCTGTACCATAGCATATGTCAAGTAAGAGTAGCATCGCCTGTACCATAGCATATGTCAAGTCAGTGAAGCATCACTTGAACCATAGCATATATCAAGTCAGTGTAGCTCCCACATCGCCTGTACCATAGCATATGTCAAGTCAGTGTAGCATCACCTGTACCAAAGCATATGTCAAGTCAGTGAAGCATCACTTGAACCATAGCATATGTCAAGTCAGTGTAGCATCACCTGAACCATAGCATATGTCAAGTCAGTAAAGCATCACCTGAACCATAGCATATGTCAAGTCAGTGAAGCATCACCTAAACCATAGCATATGTCAAGTCAGTGAAGCATCACCTGAACCATAGCATATGTCAAGTCAGTAAAGCTCCCACATCGCCTGTACAATAGCATATGTCAAGTCAGTGTAGCATCACCTGTACCATAGCATATGTCAAGTCAGTGAAGCATCGCCTGAACCATAGCAAATGTTAAGTCAGTGAAGCATCACCTGTACCATAGCATATGTCAAGTCAGTGAAGCTCTCACATCGCCTGTACCATAGCATATGTCAAGTCAGTGAAGCTTCCACATCGCCTCTACCATAGCATATGTCAAGTCAGTGAAGCATCGCCTGTACCATAGCATATGTCAAGTCAGTAAAGCATCACCTGTACCATAGCATATGTCAAGTCAGTGAAGCATCACTTGAACTATAGCATATGTCAAGTTAGTGAAGCTCTTACATCGCCTGTACCATAGCATATGTCAAGTCAGTGTAGTATCACCTGTACCATAGCATATGTCAAGTCAGTGAAACTCCCACATCGCCTGTACCATAGCATATGTCAAGTCAGTGAAGCAGCTCCTGTACCATAGCATATGTCAAGTCAGTGTAGCATCACCTGAACCATAGCATATGTCAAGTCAGTGAAGCATCGCCTGTACCATAGCATATGTCAAGTCAGTGAAGCAGCGCCTGTACCATAGCATATGTCAAATCAGTGAACAATCACCTATACCATAGCATATGTCAAGTCAGTGAGGCATCGCCTGTACCATTTCATATTTCAAGTCAGCGAAGCTCCCACATCCTCTGTACCATAGCATATGTCAAGTCAGTGAAGCATCACCTGTACCATAGCATATGTCAAGTCAGTGAAGCATCGCCTGTAACATTGCATATGTCAAGTCAGTGTAGCTCCCACATCGCCTGTACCATAGCATATGTCAAGTCAGTGAAGCATCGCCTGTACCATAGCATATGTCAAGTCAGTGAAGCAGCGCCTGTACCATAGCATATGTCAAGTCAGTGTAGCATCGCCTGTACCAAAGCATATGTCAAGTCAGTGAAGCATCACCTGTACCATAGCATATGTCAAGTCAGTGAAGCTTAACCTGTACCATAGCATAAGTGTAGTCAGTGTAGCTCCCACATCGCCTGTACCATAGCATATGTCAAGTCAGTGAAGCATCGCCTGTACCATAGCATATGTCAAGTCAGTGAAGCATCGCCTGTACCATAGCATATGTCAAGTCAGTGAAGCAGCGCCTGTACCATAGCATATGTCAAGTCAGTGTAGCATCGCCTGTACCATAGCATATGTCAAGTCAGTGAAGCTCCCACATCGCCTGTACCATAGCATATGTCAAGTCAGTGAAGAATCACCTGTACCATAGCATATGTCAAGTCAGTGAAGCATCGCCTGTACCATAGCATATGTCAAGTCAGTGAAGAATCACCTGTACCATAGCATATGTCAAGTCAGTGAAGCATCGCCTGTACCATAGCATATGTCAAGTCAGTGAAGCTCCCACATCGCCTGTACCAAAGCATATGTCAAGTCAGTGAAGCATCGCCTGTACTATAGCATATGTCAAGTCAGTAAAGCTCCCACTTCGCCTGTACCGTAGCATATGTCAAGTTAGTGAAGCTCCGACATCGCCCTTACCATAGCATATGTCAAGTCAGTGAAGCATCACCTGTACCATAGCATATGTCAAGTCAGTGAAGTATCACCTGTACCATAGCATATGTCAAGTCAGTGAAGCATCACCTGTACCATAGCATATGTCAAGTCAGTGAATCATCACCTGTACCATAGCATATGTCAAGTCAGTGAATCATCACCTGTACCATAGCATATGTCAAGTCGGTGTTGTTCCCACATCGCCTTTACTATAGCATATGTCAAGTCGGTGATGCTCTTACATCGCCTGTACCATAGCATATGTCAAGTCAGTGAAGCTCCCACATCGCCTGTACCATAGCATATGTCAAGTCAGTGAAGCACCACCTGTTCCATAGCATATGTCCAGTCAGTGTATCATCACCTGAACCATAGCATATGTCAAGTCAGTGAAGCTCCCACATCGCCTGTACCATAGCATATGTCAAGTCAGTGAAGCATCGCTTGTACCATAGCATATGTCAAGTCAGTGAAGCTTCCACATCGCGTGTACCATAGCATATGTCAAGTCAGTGAAGCATCACCTGAACCATAGCATATGTCAAGTCAGTGAAGCATCACCTGAACCATAGCATATGTCAAGTCAGTAAAGCTCCCACATCGCCTGTACAATAGCATATGTAAAGTCAGTGTAGCATCACCTGTACCATAGCATATGTCAAGTCAGTGAAGCATCGCCTGTACCATAGCATATGTTAAGTCAGTGAAGCATCGCCTGTACCATAGCATATGTCAAGTCAGTGAAGCATCGCCTGTACCATAGCATATGTCAAGTCAGTAAAGCATCACCTGTACCATAGCATATGTCAAGTCAGTGAAGCATCGCCTGTACCATAGCATATGTCAAGTCAGTAAAGCATCACCTGTACCATAGCATATGTCAAGTCAGTGAAGCATCGCCTGTACCATAGCATATGTCAAGTCAGTAAAGCATCACCTGTACCATAGCATATGTCAAGTCAGTGAAGCATCGCCTGTACCATAGCATATGTCAAGTCAGTAAAGCATCACCTGTACCATAGCATATGTCAAGTCAGTGAAGCATCGCCTGTACCATAGCATATGTTAAGTCAGTGAAGCATCGCCTGTACCATAGCATATGTCAAGTCAGTAAAGCATCACCTGTACCATAGCATATGTAAAGTCAGTGAAGCATCGCCTGTACCATAGCATATGTCAAGTCAGTAAAGCATCACCTGTACCATAGCATATGTCAAGTCAGTGAAGCATCGCCTGTACCATAGCATATGTCAAGTCAGTAAAGCATCACCTGTACCATAGCATATGTCAAGTCAGTGAAGCATCACTTGAACTATAGCATATGTCAAGTTAGTGAAGCTCTTACATCGCCTGTACCATAGCATATGTCAAGTCAGTGTAGTATCACCTGTACCATAGCATATGTCAAGTCAGTGAAACTCCCACATCGCCTGTACCATAGCATATGTCAAGTCAGTGAAGCAGCTCCTGTACCATAGCATATGTCAAGTCAGTGTAGCATCACCTGAACCATAGCATATGTCAAGTCAGTGAAGCATCGCCTGTACCATAGCATATGTCAAGTCAGTGAAGCAGCGCCTGTACCATAGCATATGTCAAGTCAGTGAAGCATCGCCTGTACCATAGCATATGTCAAGTCAGAGAAGCATCGCCTGTACCATAGCATATGTTAAGTCAGTGAAGCATTGCCTGTACCATAGCATATGTCAAGTCAGTAAAGCATCACCTGTACCATAGCATATGTCAAGTCAGTAAAGCATCGCCTGTACCATAGCATATGTCAAGTCAGTAAAGCATCACCTGTACCATAGCATATGTCAAGTCAGTGAAGCATCACTTGAACTATAGCATATGTCAAGTTAGTGAAGCTCTTACATCGCCTGTACCATAGCATATGTCAAGTCAGTGTAGTATCACCTGTACCATAGCATATGTCAAGTCAGTGAAACTCCCACATCGCCTGTACCATAGCATATGTCAAGTCAGTGAAGCAGCTCCTGTACCATAGCATATGTCAAGTCAGTGTAGCATCACCTGAACCATAGCATATGTCAAGTCAGTGAAGCATCGCCTGTACCATAGCATATGTCAAGTCAGTGAAGCATCGCCTGTACCATAGCATATGTCAAGTCAGTGAAGCTTCACCTGTACCATAGCATATGTCAAGTCAGTGTAGCATCGCCTGTACCAAAGCATATGTCAAGTCAGTGAAGCATCACCTGTACTATAGCATATGTCAAGTCAGTAAAGGTCCCACTTCGCTGTACCGTAGCATATGTCAAGTTAGTGAAGCTCCGACATCGCTTGTACCATAGCATATGTCAAGTCAGTGAAGCATCACCTGTACCATAGCATATGTCAAGTCAATGAAGTATCACCTGTACCATAGCATATGTCAAGTCAGTGAAGCATCACCTGTACCATAGCATATGTCAAGTAAGTGAAGAATCTCCTGTACAATAGCATATGTCAAGTCAGTGAAGCATCGCCCGTACCATAGCATATGTCAAGTCAGTGTAGCATCACCTGTACCATAGCATATGTCAAGTCAGTGAAGAATCTCCTGTACAATAGCATATGTCAAGTCAATGAAGTATCACCTGTACCATAGCATATGTCAAGTCAGTGAAGCATCGCCTGTACCATAGCATATGTCAAGTCAGTGAAGCATCGCCTGTACCATAGCATATGTCAAGTCAGTGAAACTCCCACATCGCCTGTACCATAGCATATGTCAAGTCAGTGAAGCTCTCACATCGCCTGTACCATAGCATATGTCAAGTCAGTGAAGCTCCCACATCGCCTGTACCATAGCATATGTTAAGTCAGTGAAGCATCGCCTGTACCATAGCATATGTCAAGTCAGTGAAGCATCGCCTGTACCATAGCATATGTCAAGTCAGTGAAACTCCCACATCGCCTGTACCATAGCATATGTCAAGTCAGTGAAGCTCCCACATCGCCTGTACAATGGCATATTTCAAGTCAGTGAAGCTCCCACATCGCCCGTACCATAGCATATGTCAAGTCAGTGAAGCATCGCCTGTACCACAGCATATGTAAAGTCAGTGAAGCATCGCCTGTACCATAGCATATGTCAAGTCAGTGAAGCTCCCACATCGCCCGTACCATAGCATATGTCAAGTCAGTGAAGCTCCCACATCGCCCGTACCATAGCATATGTCAAGTCAGTGAAGCTCCCACATCGCCTGTACAATGGCATATTTCAAGTCAGTGAAGCTCCCACATCGCCCGTACCATAGCATATGTCAAGTCAATGAAGCTTCAACATCGCCCGTACCATAGCATATGTCAAGTCAGTGAAGCATCACCTGTACCATAGCATATGTCAAGTCAGTGAAACATCACCTGTACCATAGCATACGTCAAGTCAGTGAAGTTCCCACATCGCCTCTACCACAGCATATGTCAAGTCAGTGAAGCATCACCTGTACCATAGCATATGTCAAGTCAGTGAAGCATCACCTGTACCATAACATATGTCAAGTCAGTGAAGCTCCCACATCGCCTGTACAATAGCATATATCAAGTCAGTGAAGCTCCCACATCGCCTGAACCATAGCATAAGTCAAGTCAGTGTAGCATCACCTGTACCATAGCATATGTCAAGTCAGTGAAGTATCACCTGTACCATAGCATATGTCAAGTCAGTGAAGCTCCCACATCGCATGTTCCATAGCATATGTCAAGTCAGTGTAGCATCACCTGTACCATAGCATATGTCAAGTCAGTGTAGCATCGCCTGTACCATAGCATATGTCAAGTCAGTGAAGTATCACCTGTACCAAAGCATATGTCAAGTCAGTAAAGCTCCCACATCGCCTGTACCGTAGCATATGTCAATAAGGGGAAGCTCCCACATCGCCTGTACCATAGCATATGTCAAGTCAGTGAAGCATCACCTGTACCATAGCATATGTCAAGTCAGTGAAGCATCACCTTAACCATAGCATATGTCAAGTCAGTGAAGCTCCCACATCGCCTGTATCATAGCATATGTCAAGTTAGTGAAGCTCCCACATCGCCTGTACCATAGCATATGTCAAGTCAGTGTAGCATCACCTGTAACATAGCACATGTCAAGTCAGTGTAGCATCACCTGTATCATAGCATATGTCAAGTTAGTGAAGCTCCCACATCGCCTGTACCATAGCATATGTCAAGTCAGTGAAGCTCCCACATCGCCTGTACCATAGCATAAGTCAAGTCAGTGAAGTATCACCTGTACCAAAGCATATGTCAAGTCAGTAAAGCTCCCACATCGCCTGTACCGTAGCATATGTCAATAAGGGGAAGCTCCCACATTGCCTGTACCATAGCATATGTCAAGTCAGTGAAGCATCACCTGTACCATAGCATATGTCAAGTCAGTGTAACATCACCTGTAACATAGCATATGTCAAGTCAGTGTAATATCACCTGTATCATAGCATATGTCAAGTTAGTGAAGCTCCCACATCGCCTGTACCATAGCATATGTCAAGTCAGTGAAGCTCCCACATCGCCTGTACCATAGCATATGTCAAGTTAGTGAAGCTCCCACATCGCCTGTACCATAGCATATGTCAATTCAGTGTAGCATCACCTGTAACATAGCATATGTCAAGTCAGTTTAGCATCACCTGTATCATAACATATGTCAAGTTAGTGAAGCTCCCACATCGCCTGTACCATAGCATATGTCAAGTCAGTGTAGCATCACCTGTAACATAGCATATGTCAAGTCAGTGTAGCATCACCTGTATCATAGCATATGTACAGTCAGTGAAGCTCCCACATCGCCTGTACCATAGCATATGTCAAGTCAGTGAAGCTCCCACATCGCCTGGTCCATAGCATATGTCAAGTCAGTGAAGTATCACCTGTAACATAGCATATGTCAAATCAGTGAAGCTCCCACATCGCCTGTACCATAGCATATGTCAAGTCAGTGTAGCATCACCTGTACCATAGCATATGTCAAGTCACTGTAGCATCACCTGTTTCATAGCATATGTCAAGTCAGTGTAGCATCACCTGTACCATAGCTTATGTCAAGTCAGTGAAGCATCGCCTGTACCATAGAATATGTCAAGTCAGTACAGCATCACCTATACCATAGCGTATGTCAAGTCAGTGAAGCATCACCTGTACCACAGCATATGTCAAGTCAGTGAAGCATCACCTGTACCATAGCATATGTCAAGTCAGTGAAACTCAAACATCGCCTGTACCATAGCATATGTCAAGTAAGAGTAGCATCGCCTGTACCATAGCATATGTCAAGTCAGTGAAGCATCACTTGAACCATAGCATATATCAAGTCAGTGTAGCTCCCACATCGCCTGTACCATAGCATATGTCAAGTCAGTGTAGCATCACCTGTACCATAGCATATGTCAAGTCAGTGAAGCATCACTTGAACCATAGCATATGTCAAGTCAGTGTAGCATCACCTGAACCATAGCATATGTCAAGTCAGTAAAGCATCACCTGAACCATAGCATATGTCAAGTCAGTGAAGCATCACCTGAACCATAGCATATGTCAAGTCAGTGAAGCATCACCTGAACCATAGCATATGTCAAGTCAGTAAAGCTCCCACATCGCCTGTACTATAGCATATGTCAAGTCAGTAAAGCTCCCACTTCGCCTGTACTATAGCATATGTCAAGTTAGTGAAGCTCCGACATCGCCCTTACCATAGCATATGTCAAGTCAGTGAAGCATCACCTGTACCATAGCATATGTCAAGTCAGTGAAGTATCACCTGTACCATAGCATATGTCAAGTCAGTGAAGCATCACCTGTACCGTAGCATATGTCAAGTCAGTGAAGCATCGCCTTTACCATAGCATATGTCAAGTCAGTGAATCATCACCTGTACCATTGCATATGTCAAGTCAGTGAAGCATCACCTGTACCATAGCATATGTCAAGTCAGTGAATCATCACCTGTACCATAGCATATGTCAAGTCAGTGAAGCATCGCCTGTACCATAGCATATGTCAAGTCAGTGAAGCTTCACCTGTACCATAGCATATGTCAAGTCAGTGTAGCATCGCCTGTACCAAAGCATATGTCAAGTCAGTGAAGCATCACCTGTACTATAGCATATGTCAAGTCAGTAAAGGTCCCACTTCGCTGTACCGTAGCATATGTCAAGTTAGTGAAGCTCCGACATCGCTTGTACCATAGCATATGTCAAGTCAGTGAAGCATCACCTGTACCATAGCATATGTCAAGTCAATGAAGTATCACCTGTACCATAGCATATGTCAAGTCAGTGAAGCATCACCTGTACCATAGCATATGTCAAGTAAGTGAAGAATCTCCTGTACAATAGCATATGTCAAGTCAGTGAAGCATCGCCCGTACCATAGCATATGTCAAGTCAGTGTAGCATCACCTGTACCATAGCATATGTCAAGTCAGTGAAGAATCTCCTGTACAATAGCATATGTCAAGTCAATGAAGTATCACCTGTACCATAGCATATGTCAAGTCAGTGAAGCATCGCCTGTACCATAGCATATGTCAAGTCAGTGAAGCATCGCCTGTACCATAGCATATGTCAAGTCAGTGAAACTCCCACATCGCCTGTACCATAGCATATGTCAAGTCAGTGAAGCATCGCCTGTACCATAGCATATGTCAAGTCAGTGAAACTCCCACATCGCCTGTACCATAGCATATGTCAAGTCAGTGAAGCTCTCACATCGCCTGTACCATAGCATATGTCAAGTCAGTGAAGCTCCCACATCGCCTGTACCATAGCATATGTTAAGTCAGTGAAGCATCGCCTGTACCATAGCATATGTCAAGTCAGTGAAGCATCGCCTGTACCATAGCATATGTCAAGTCAGTGAAACTCCCACATCGCCTGTACCATAGCATATGTCAAGTCAGTGAAGCTCCCACATCGCCTGTACAATGGCATATTTCAAGTCAGTGAAGCTCCCACATCGCCCGTACCATAGCATATGTCAAGTCAGTGAAGCATCGCCTGTACCACAGCATATGTAAAGTCAGTGAAGCATCGCCTGTACCATAGCATATGTCAAGTCAGTGAAGCATCGCCTGTACCATAGCATATGTCAAGTCAGTGAAACTCCCACATCGCCTGTACCATAGCATATGTCAAGTCAGTGAAGCTCCCACATCGCCTGTACAATGGCATATTTCAAGTCAGTGAAGCTCCCACATCGCCTGTACCATAGCATATGTCAAGTCAGTGAAGCTCCCACATCGCCCGTACCATAGCATATGTCAAGTCAGTGAAGCTCCCACATCGCCCGTACCATAGCATATGTCAAGTCAGTGAAGCTCCCACATCGCCTGTACAATGGCATATTTCAAGTCAGTGAAGCTCCCACATCGCCCGTACCATAGCATATGTCAAGTCAATGAAGCTTCAACATCGCCCGTACCATAGCATATGTCAAGTCAGTGAAGCATCACCTGTACCATAGCATATGTCAAGTCAGTGAAACATCACCTGTACCATAGCATACGTCAAGTCAGTGAAGTTCCCACATCGCCTCTACCACAGCATATGTCAAGTCAGTGAAGCATCACCTGTACCATAGCATATGTCAAGTCAGTGAAGCATCACCTGTACCATAACATATGTCAAGTCAGTGAAGCTCCCACATCGCCTGTACAATAGCATATATCAAGTCAGTGAAGCTCCCACATCGCCTGAACCATAGCATAAGTCAAGTCAGTGTAGCATCACCTGTACCATAGCATATGTCAAGTCAGTGAAGTATCACCTGTACCATAGCATATGTCAAGTCAGTGAAGCTCCCACATCGCATGTTCCATAGCATATGTCAAGTCAGTGTAGCATCACCTGTACCATAGCATATGTCAAGTCAGTGTAGCATCGCCTGTACCATAGCATATGTCAAGTCAGTGAAGTATCACCTGTACCAAAGCATATGTCAAGTCAGTAAAGCTCCCACATCGCCTGTACCGTAGCATATGTCAATAAGGGGAAGCTCCCACATCGCCTGTACCATAGCATATGTCAAGTCAGTGAAGCATCACCTGTACCATAGCATATGTCAAGTCAGTGAAGCATCACCTTAACCATAGCATATGTCAAGTCAGTGAAGCTCCCACATCGCCTGTATCATAGCATATGTCAAGTTAGTGAAGCTCCCACATCGCCTGTACCATAGCATATGTCAAGTCAGTGTAGCATCACCTGTAACATAGCACATGTCAAGTCAGTGTAGCATCACCTGTATCATAGCATATGTCAAGTTAGTGAAGCTCCCACATCGCCTGTACCATAGCATATGTCAAGTCAGTGAAGCTCCCACATCGCCTGTACCATAGCATAAGTCAAGTCAGTGAAGTATCACCTGTACCAAAGCATATGTCAAGTCAGTAAAGCTCCCACATCGCCTGTACCGTAGCATATGTCAATAAGGGGAAGCTCCCACATTGCCTGTACCATAGCATATGTCAAGTCAGTGAAGCATCACCTGTACCATAGCATATGTCAAGTCAGTGTAACATCACCTGTAACATAGCATATGTCAAGTCAGTGTAATATCACCTGTATCATAGCATATGTCAAGTTAGTGAAGCTCCCACATCGCCTGTACCATAGCATATGTCAAGTCAGTGAAGCTCCCACATCGCCTGTACCATAGCATATGTCAAGTTAGTGAAGCTCCCACATCGCCTGTACCATAGCATATGTCAATTCAGTGTAGCATCACCTGTAACATAGCATATGTCAAGTCAGTTTAGCATCACCTGTATCATAACATATGTCAAGTTAGTGAAGCTCCCACATCGCCTGTACCATAGCATATGTCAAGTCAGTGTAGCATCACCTGTAACATAGCATATGTCAAGTCAGTGTAGCATCACCTGTATCATAGCATATGTACAGTCAGTGAAGCTCCCACATCGCCTGTACCATAGCATATGTCAAGTCAGTGAAGCTCCCACATCGCCTGGTCCATAGCATATGTCAAGTCAGTGAAGTATCACCTGTAACATAGCATATGTCAAATCAGTGAAGCTCCCACATCGCCTGTACCATAGCATATGTCAAGTCAGTGTAGCATCACCTGTACCATAGCATATGTCAAGTCACTGTAGCATCACCTGTTTCATAGCATATGTCAAGTCAGTGTAGCATCACCTGTACCATAGCTTATGTCAAGTCAGTGAAGCATCGCCTGTACCATAGAATATGTCAAGTCAGTACAGCATCACCTATACCATAGCGTATGTCAAGTCAGTGAAGCATCACCTGTACCACAGCATATGTCAAGTCAGTGAAGCATCACCTGTACCATAGCATATGTCAAGTCAGTGAAACTCAAACATCGCCTGTACCATAGCATATGTCAAGTAAGAGTAGCATCGCCTGTACCATAGCATATGTCAAGTCAGTGAAGCATCACTTGAACCATAGCATATATCAAGTCAGTGTAGCTCCCACATCGCCTGTACCATAGCATATGTCAAGTCAGTGTAGCATCACCTGTACCATAGCATATGTCAAGTCAGTGAAGCATCACTTGAACCATAGCATATGTCAAGTCAGTGTAGCATCACCTGAACCATAGCATATGTCAAGTCAGTAAAGCATCACCTGAACCATAGCATATGTCAAGTCAGTGAAGCATCACCTGAACCATAGCATATGTCAAGTCAGTGAAGCATCACCTGAACCATAGCATATGTCAAGTCAGTAAAGCTCCCACATCGCCTGTACTATAGCATATGTCAAGTCAGTAAAGCTCCCACTTCGCCTGTACTATAGCATATGTCAAGTTAGTGAAGCTCCGACATCGCCCTTACCATAGCATATGTCAAGTCAGTGAAGCATCACCTGTACCATAGCATATGTCAAGTCAGTGAAGTATCACCTGTACCATAGCATATGTCAAGTCAGTGAAGCATCACCTGTACCGTAGCATATGTCAAGTCAGTGAAGCATCGCCTTTACCATAGCATATGTCAAGTCAGTGAATCATCACCTGTACCATTGCATATGTCAAGTCAGTGAAGCATCACCTGTACCATAGCATATGTCAAGTCAGTGAATCATCACCTGTACCATAGCATATGTCAAGTCAGTGAAGCATCGCCTGTACCATAGCATATGTCAAGTCAGTGAAGCATCGCCTGTACCATAGCATATGTCAAGTCAGAGAAGCATCACCTGTACCATAGCATATGTCAAGTAAGTAAAGCATCGCCTGTACCATAGCATATGTCAAGTCAGTGAAGCAGCGCCTTTACCATAGCATATGTCAAGTCAGTGAAGCATCGCCTGTACCATAGCATATGTCAAGTCTGTGTAGCATCGCCTGTACCATAGCATATGTCAAGTCAGTGAAGCATCGCCTGTACCATAGCATATGTGTAGTCATTTAAGCTCCCACATCGCCTGTACCATAGCATATGTCAAGTCAGTGAAGCTTCACCTGTACCATAGCATATGTCAAGTCAGTGAAGCATCACCTGTTCCATAGCATATGTCAAGTCCGTGTATCATCACCTGAACCATAGCCTATGTCAAGTCAGTGAAGCTCCCACATCGCCTGTACCATAGCGTATGTCAAGTCAGTGTAGCTCCCACATCCCCTGTACCATAGCATATGTCAAGTCAGTGAAGCATCACCTGTACCATAGCATATGTCAAGTCAGTGAAGCAACGCCTGTACCATAGCATATGTCAAGTCGGTGTTGTTCCCACATCGCCTTTACTATAGCATATGTCAAGTCGGTGATGCTCTTACATCGCCTGTACCATAGCATATGTCAAGTCAGTGAAGCTCCCACATCGCCTGTACCATAGCATATGTCAAGTCAGTGAAGCACCACCTGTTCCATAGCATATGTCCAGTCAGTGTATCATCACCTGAACCATAGCATATGTCAAGTCAGTGAAGCTCCCACATCGCCTGTACCATAGCATATGTCAAGTCAGTGAAGCATCGCTTGTACCATAGCATATGTCAAGTCAGTGAAGCTTCCACATCGCGTGTACCATAGCATATGTCAAGTCAGTGAAGCATCACCTGAACCATAGCATATGTCAAGTCAGTGAAGCATCACCTGAACCATAGCATATGTCAAGTCAGTAAAGCTCCCACATCGCCTGTACAATAGCATATGTAAAGTCAGTGTAGCATCACCTGTACCATAGCATATGTCAAGTCAGTGAAGCATCGCCTGTACCATAGCATATGTCAAGTCAGTAAAGCATCACCTGTACCATAGCATATGTCAAGTCAGTGAAGCATCGCCTGTACCATAGCATATGTCAAGTCAGTAAAGCATCACCTGTACCATAGCATATGTCAAGTCAGTGAAGCATCACTTGAACTATAGCATATGTCAAGTTAGTGAAGCTCTTACATCGCCTGTACCATAGCATATGTCAAGTCAGTGTAGTATCACCTGTACCATAGCATATGTCAAGTCAGTGAAACTCCCACATCGCCTGTACCATAGCATATGTCAAGTCAGTGAAGCAGCTCCTGTACCATAGCATATGTCAAGTCAGTGTAGCATCACCTGAACCATAGCATATGTCAAGTCAGTGAAGCATCGCCTGTACCATAGCATATGTCAAGTCAGTGAAGCAGCGCCTGTACCATAGCATATGTCAAATCACTGAAGAATCACCTATACCATAGCATATGTCAAGTCAGTGAGGCATCGCCTGTACCATTTCATATTTCAAGTCAGCGAAGCTCCCACATCCTCTGTACCATAGCATATGTCAAGTCAGTGAAGCATCACCTGTACCATAGCATATGTCAAGTCAGTGAAGCATCGCCTGTACCATAGCATATGTCAAGTCAGTGAAGCTTAACCTGTACCAAAGCATATGTCAAGTCAGTGAAGCTTAACCTGTACCAAGCATATGTCAAGTCAGTGTAGCTCCCACATCGCCTTTACCAAGCATATGTCAAGTCAGTGTAGCTCCCACATCGCCCGTACCATAGCATATGTCAAGTCAATGAAGCTTCAACATCGCCCGTACCATAGCATATGTCAAGTCAGTGAAGCATCACCTGTACCATAGCATATGTCAAGTCAGTGAAGCATCGCCTTTACCATAGCATATGTCAAGTCAGTGAAACATCACCTGTACCATAGCATATGTCAAGTCAGTGAAGCATCGCCTGTACCATAGCATATGTCAAGTCAGTGTTGCATCGCCTTTGCCATAACATATGTTAAGTCAGAGAAGCATCACCTGTACCATAGCATATGTCAAGTAAGTAAAGCATCGCCTGTACCATAGAATATGTCAAGTCTGTAAAGCATCGCCTGTACCATAGCATATGTCAAGTCAGTGAAGCTTCCACATCGCCTGTACTATAGCATATGTCAAGTCAGTGAAGCATCACCTGTACCAAAGCATATGTCAAGTCAGTGAAGCTCCCACATCGCCTGTACCATAGCATATGTCAAGTCAGTGAAGCATCACCTGTACCATAACATATGTCAAGTCAGTGAAGCTCCCACATCGCCTGTACCAAGCATATGTCAAGTCAGTGAAGCTCCCACATCGCCCGTACCATAGCATATGTCAAGTCAGTGAAGCTCCCACATCGCCTGTACAATGGCATATTTCAAGTCAGTGAAGCTCCCACATCGCCCGTACCATAGCATATGTCAAGTCAATGAAGCTTCAACATCGCCCGTACCATAGCATATGTCAAGTCAGTGAAGCATCACCTGTACCATAGCATATGTCAAGTCAGTGAAGCATCACCTGTACCATAGCATACGTCAAGTCAGTAAAGTTCCCACATCGCCTCTACCACAGCATATGTCAAGTCAGTGAAGCATCACCTGTACCATAGCATATGTCAAGTCAGTGAAGCATCACCTGTACCATAGCATACGTCAAGTCAGTGAAGTTCCCACATCGCCTCTACCACAGCATATGTCAAGTCAGTGAAGCATCGCCTGTACCATAGCATATGTCAAGTCAGTGAAGCATCACCTGTACCATAACATATGTCAAGTCGGTGTTGTTCCCACATCGCCTTTACCATAGCATATGTCAAGTCAGTGTAGCATCACCTGTACCATAGCATATGTCAAGTCAGTGAAGCATCGCCTGTACCAAAGCATATGTCAAGTCAGTGAAGCCCCCACATCGCCTGTACCATAGCATATGTCAAGTCAGTTAAGCATCACCTGTACCATAGCATATGTCAAGTCAGTGAAGCTCCCACATCGCGTGTACCATAGCATATGTCAAGTCAGTGAAGCTCCTACTTCACCTGTACCATAGCATATGTCAAGTCAGTGAAGCATTACCTGTACCATAGCATAAGTCAAGTCAGTGAAGCTCCCACATCGCCTGTACCATAGCATATGTCAAGTCAGTTAAGCATCACCTGTACCATAGCATATGTCAAGTCAGTGAAGCTCCCACTTCACCTGTACCATAGCATATGTCATGTCAGTTAAGCATCACCTGTACCATAGCATATGTCAAGTCAGTTAAGCATCACCTGTACCATAGCATATGTCAAGTCAGTGAAGCTTCCACATCGCCTGTACCATAGCATATGTCAAGTCAGTGTAGCATCGCCTGTACCATAGCATATGTCAAGTCAGTGAAGCATTACCTGTACCATAGTATATGTCAAGTCAGTGAAGCTCCCACATCGCCTGTACCATAGCATATGTCAAGTCAGTGAAGCATCACCTGTACCATAGCATATGTCAATTCAGTGTAGCATCACCTGTAACATAGCATATGTCATGTCAGTGTAGCATCACCTGTATCATAACATATGTCAAGTTAGTGAAGCTCCCACATCGCCTGTACCATAGCATATGTCAAGTCAGTGTAGCATCACCTGTAACATAGCATATGTCAAGTCAGTGTAGCATCACCTGTATCATAGCATATGTACAGTCAGTGAAGCTCCCACATCGCCTGTACCATAGCATATGTCAAGTCAGTGAAGCTCCCACATCGCCTGGTCCATAGCATATGTCAAGTCAGTGAAGTATCACCTGTAACATAGCATATGTCAAGTCAGTGAAGCTCCCACATCGCCTGTACCATAGCATATGTCAAGTCAGTGTAGCATCACCTGTACCATAGCATATGTCAAGTCAGTGTAGCATTACCTGTTTCATAGCATATGTCAAGTCAGTGTAGCATCACCTATACCATAGCGTATGTCAAGTCAGTGAAGCATCACCTGTACCACAGCATATGTCAAGTCAGTGAAGCATCACCTGTACCAAAGCATATGTCAAGTCAGTGAAACTCAAACATCGCCTGTACCATAGCATATGTCAAGTAAGAGTAGCATCGCCTGTACCATAGCATATGTCAAGTCAGTGAAGCATCACTTGAACCATAGCATATATCAAGTCAGTGTAGCTCCCACATCGCCTGTACCATAGCATATGTCAAGTCAGTGTAGCATCACCTGTACCATAGCATATGTCAAGTCAGTGAAGCATCACTTGAACCATAGCATATGTCAAGTCAGTGTAGCATCACCTGAACCATAGCATATGTCAAGTCAGTAAAGCATCACCTGAACCATAGCATATGTCAAGTCAGTGAAGCATCACCTAAACCATAGCATATGTCAAGTCAGTGAAGCATCACCTGAACCATAGCATATGTCAAGTCAGTAAAGCTCCCACATCGCCTGTACAATAGCATATGTCAAGTCAGTGTAGCATCACCTGTACCATAGCATATGTCAAGTCAGTGAAGCATCGCCTGAACCATAGCAAATGTTAAGTCAGTGAAGCATCACCTGTACCATAGCATATGTCAAGTCAGTGAAGCTCTCACATCGCCTGTACCATAGCATATGTCAAGTCAGTGAAGCTTCCACATCGCCTCTACCATAGCATATGTCAAGTCAGTGAAGCATCGCCTGTACCATAGCATATGTCAAGTCAGTAAAGCATCACCTGTACCATAGCATATGTCAAGTCAGTGAAGCATCACTTGAACTATAGCATATGTCAAGTTAGTGAAGCTCTTACATCGCCTGTACCATAGCATATGTCAAGTCAGTGTAGTATCACCTGTACCATAGCATATGTCAAGTCAGTGAAACTCCCACATCGCCTGTACCATAGCATATGTCAAGTCAGTGAAGCAGCTCCTGTACCATAGCATATGTCAAGTCAGTGAAGCATCGCCTGTACCATAGCATATGTCAAGTCAGTGAAGCAGCGCCTGTACCATAGCATATGTCAAGTCAGTGTAGCATCGCCTGTACCAAAGCATATGTCAAGTCAGTGAAGCATCACCTGTACCATAGCATATGTCAAGTCAGTGAAGCTTAACCTGTACCATAGCATATGTCAAGTCAGTGAAGCATCGCCTGTACCATAGCATATGTCAAGTCAGTGAAGCAGCGCCTGTACCATAGCATATGTCAAGTCAGTGTAGCATCGCCTGTACCATAGCATATGTCAAGTCAGTGAAGCTCCCACATCGCCTGTATCATAGCATATGTCAAGTCAGTGAAGCATCGCTTGTACCATAGCATATGTCAAGTCAGTGAAGCTTAACCTGTACCATAGCATATGTCAAGTCAGTGAAGCATCGCCTGTACCATAGCATATGTCAAGTCAGTGAAGAATCACCTGTACCATAGCATATGTCAAGTCAGTGAAGCATCGCCTGTACCATAGCATATGTCAAGTCAGTGAAGAATCACCTGTACCATAGCATATGTCAAGTCAGTGAAGCATCGCCTGTACCATAGCATATGTCAAGTCAGTGAAGCTCCCACATCGCCTGTACCAAAGCATATGTCAAGTCAGTGAAGCATCGCCTGTACTATAGCATATGTCAAGTCAGTAAAGCTCCCACTTCGCCTGTACCGTAGCATATGTCAAGTTAGTGAAGCTCCGACATCGCCATTACCATAGCATATGTCAAGTCAGTGAAGCATCACCTGTACCATAGCATATGTCAAGTCAGTGAAGTATCACCTGTACCATAGCATATGTCAAGTCAGTGAAGCATCACCTGTACCATAGCATATGTCAAGTCAGTGAAGCATCGCCTTTACCATAGCATATGTCAAGTCAGTGAATCATCACCTGTACCATAGCATATGTCAAGTCGGTGTTGTTCCCACATCGCCTTTACTATAGCATATGTCAAGTCGGTGATGCTCTTACATCGCCTGTACCATAGCATATGTCAAGTCAGTGAAGCTCCCACATCGCCTGTACCATAGCATATGTCAAGTCAGTGAAGCACCACCTGTTCCATAGCATATGTCCAGTCAGTGTATCATCACCTGAACCATAGCATATGTCAAGTCAGTGAAGCTCCCACATCGCCTGTACCATAGCATATGTCAAGTCAGTGAAGCATCGCTTGTACCATAGCATATGTCAAGTCAGTGAAGCTTCCACATCGCGTGTACCATAGCATATGTCAAGTCAGTGAAGCATCACCTGAACCATAGCATATGTCAAGTCAGTGAAGCATCACCTGAACCATAGCATATGTCAAGTCAGTAAAGCTCCCACATCGCCTGTACAATAGCATATGTAAAGTCAGTGTAGCATCACCTGTACCATAGCATATGTCAAGTCAGTGAAGCATCGCCTGTACCATAGCATATGTCAAGTCAGTAAAGCATCACCTGTACCATAGCATATGTCAAGTCAGTGAAGCATCGCCTGTACCATAGCATATGTCAAGTCAGTAAAGCATCACCTGTACCATAGCATATGTCAAGTCAGTGAAGCATCGCCTGTACCATAGCATATGTTAAGTCAGTGAAGCATCGCCTGTACCATAGCATATGTCAAGTCAGTAAAGCATCACCTGTACCATAGCATATGTCAAGTCAGTGAAGCATCGCCTGTACCATAGCATATGTCAAGTCAGTAAAGCATCACCTGTACCATAGCATATGTCAAGTCAGTGAAGCATCGCCTGTACCATAGCATATGTCAAGTCAGTAAAGCATCACCTGTACCATAGCATATGTCAAGTCAGTGAAGCATCACTTGAACTATAGCATATGTCAAGTTAGTGAAGCTCTTACATCGCCTGTACCATAGCATATGTCAAGTCAGTGTAGTATCACCTGTACCATAGCATATGTCAAGTCAGTGAAACTCCCACATCGCCTGTACCATAGCATATGTCAAGTCAGTGAAGCAGCTCCTGTACCATAGCATATGTCAAGTCAGTGTAGCATCACCTGAACCATAGCATATGTCAAGTCAGTAAAGCATCGCCTGTACCATAGCATATAACAAGTCAGTGAAGCAGCGCCTGTACCATAGCATATGTCAAGTCAGTGAAGCATCGCCTGTACCATAGCATATGTCAAGTCAGTGAAGCATCACCTGTACCATAGCATATGTCAAGTCAGAGAAGCATCGCCTGTACCATAGCATATGTTAAGTCAGTGAAGCATTGCCTGTACCATAGCATATGTCAAGTCAGAGAAGCATCGCCTGTACCATAGCATATGTCAAGTCAGAGAAGCATCGCCTGTACCATAGCATATGTTAAGTCAGTGAAGCATTGCCTGTACCATAGCATATGTCAAGTCAGTAAAGCATCACCTGTACCATAGCATATGTCAAGTCAGTGAAGCATCGCCTGTACCATAGCATATGTCAAGTCAGTGAAGCATCGCCTGTACCATAGCATATGTCAAGTCAGTGAAGCTTCACCTGTACCATAGCATATGTCAAGTCAGTGTAGCATCGCCTGTACCAAAGCATATGTCAAGTCAGTGAAGCATCACCTGTACCATAGCATATGTCAAGTCAGTGAAGCATCACTTGAACTATAGCATATGTCAAGTTAGTGAAGCTCTTACATCGCCTGTACCATAGCATATGTCAAGTCAGTGTAGTATCACCTGTACCATAGCATATGTCAAGTCAGTGAAACTCCCACATCGCCTGTACCATAGCATATGTCAAGTCAGTGAAGCAGCTCCTGTACCATAGCATATGTCAAGTCAGTGTAGCATCACCTGAACCATAGCATATGTCAAGTCAGTGAAGCTTCGCCTGTACCATAGCATATGTCAAGTCAGTGAAGCATCGCCTGTACCATAGCATATGTCAAGTCAGTGAAGCATCGCCTGTACCATAGCATATGTCAAGTCAGTGAAGCATCGCCTGTACCATAGCATATGTCAAGTCAGTGAAGCTTCACCTGTACCATAGCATATGTCAAGTCAGTGTAGCATCGCCTGTACCAAAGCATATGTCAAGTCAGTGAAGCATCACCTGTACTATAGCATATGTCAAGTCAGTAAAGCTCCCACTTCGCTGTACCGTAGCATATGTCAAGTTAGTGAAGCTCCGACATCGCTTGTACCATAGCATATGTCAAGTCAGTGAAGCATCACCTGTACCATAGCATATGTCAAGTCAATGAAGTATCGCCTGTACCAAAGCATATGTCAAGTCAGTGAAGCATCACCTGTACTATAGCATATGTCAAGTCAGTAAAGCTCCCACTTCGCTGTACCGTAGCATATGTCAAGTTAGTGAAGCTCCGACATCGCTTGTACCATAGCATATGTCAAGTCAGTGAAGCATCACCTGTACCATAGCATATGTCAAGTCAATGAAGTATCACCTGTACCATAGCATATGTCAAGTCAGTGAAGCATCACCTGTACCATAGCATATGTCAAGTAAGTGAAGAATCTCCTGTACAATAGCATATGTCAAGTCAGTGAAGCATCGCCCGTACCATAGCATATGTCAAGTCAGTGTAGCATCACCTGTACCATAGCATATGTCAAGTCAGTGAAGAATCTCCTGTACAATAGCATATGTCAAGTCAATGAAGTATCACCTGTACCATAGCATATGTCAAGTCAGTGAAGCATCGCCTGTACCATAGCATATGTCAAGTCAGTGAAGCATCGCCTGTACCATAGCATATGTCAAGTCAGTGTAGCATCGCCTGTACCATAGCATATGTCAAGTCAGTGAAGCATCGCCTGTACCATAGCATATGTCAAGTCAGTGAAACTCCCACATCGCCTGTACCATAGCATATGTCAAGTCAGTGAAGCTCTCACATCGCCTGTACCACAGCATATGTAAAGTCAGTGAAGCATCGCCTGTACCATAGCATATGTCAAGTCAGTGAAACTCCCACATCGCCTGTACCATAGCATATGTCAAGTCAGTGAAGCTCCCACATCGCCTGTACAATGGCATATTTCAAGTCAGTGAAACTCCCACATCGCCCGTACCATAGCATATGTCAAGTCAGTGAAGCATCACCTGTACCATAGCATATGTCAAGTCAGTGAAGCATCGCCTGTACCATATCATATGTCAAGTCAGTGAAGCATCGCCTGTACCATAGCATATGTCAAGTCAGTGAAGCATCGCCTGTACCACAGCATATGTAAAGTCAGTGAAGCATCGCCTGTACCATAGCATATGTCAAGTCACTGAAGCATCGCCTGTACCATAGCATATGTCAAGTCAGTGAAGCTCCCACATCGCCTGTACCATAGCATATGTCAAGTCAGTGAAGCTCCCACATCGCCTGTACAATGGCATATTTCAAGTCAGTGAAGCTCCCACATCGCCCGTACCATAGCATATGTCAAGTCAGTGAAGCATAACCTGTACCATAACATATGTCAAGTCAGTGAAGCTCCCACTTCGCCTGTACCAAGCATATGTCAAGTCAGTGAAGCTCCCACATCGCCCGTACCATAGCATATGTCAAGTCAGTGAAGCTCCCACATCGCCTGTACAATGGCATATTTCAAGTCAGTGAAGCTCCCACATCGCCCGTACCATAGCATATGTCAAGTCAATGAAGCTTCAACATCGCCCGTACCATAGCATATGTCAAGTCAGTGAAGCATCACCTGTACCATAGCATATGTCAAGTCAGTGAAGCATCACCTGTACCATAGCATACGTCAAGTCAGTGAAGTTCCCACATCGCCTGTACCACAGCATATGTCAAGTCAGTGAAGCATCACCTGTACCATAGCATATGTCAAGTCAGTGAAGCATCACCTGTACCATAGCATACGTCAAGTCAGTGAAGTTCCCACATCGCCTGTACCATAGCATATGTCAAGTCAATGAAGCTTCAACATCGCCCGTACCATAGCATATGTCAAGTCAGTGAAGCATCACCTGTACCATAGCATATGTCAAGTCAGTGAAGCATCACCTGTACCATAGCATACGTCAAGTCAGTGAAGTTCCCACATCGCCTCTACCACAGCATATGTCAAGTCAGTGAAGCATCACCTGTACCATAGCATATGTCAAGTCAGTGAAGCATCACCTGTACCATAACATATGTCAAGTCGGTGTTGTTCCCACATCGCCTTTACCATAGCATATGTCAAGTCAGTGTAGCATCAGTTGTACCATAGCATATGTCAAGTCAGTGAAGCATCGCCTGTACCAAAGCATATGTCAAGTCAGTGAAGCCCCCACATCGCCTGTACCATAGCATATGTCAAGTCAGTTTAGCATCACCTGTACCATAGCATATGTCAAGTCAGTAAAGCTCCCACATCGCGTGTACCATAGCATATGTCAAGTCAGTGAAGCTCCTACTTCACCTGTACCATAGCATATGTCAAGTCAGTGAAGCATTACCTGTACCATAGCATATGTCAAGTCAGTGAAGCTCCCACATCGCCTGTACCATAGCATATGTCAAGTCAGTTAAGCATCACCTGTACCATAGCATATGTCAAGTCAGTGAAGCTCCCACTTCACCTGTACCATAGCATATGTCATGTCAGTTAAGCATCACCTGTACCATAGCATATGTCAAGTCAGTTAAGCATCACCTGTACCATAGCATATGTCAAGTCAGTGAAGCTTCCACATCGCCTGTACCATAGCATATGTCAAGTCAGTGTAGCATCGCCTGTACCATAGCATATGTCAAGTCAGTGAAGCATTACCTGTACCATAGTATATGTCAAGTCAGTGAAGCTCCCACATCGCCTGTACCATAGCATATGTCAAGTCAGTGAAGCATCACCTGTACCATAGCATATGTCAATTCAGTGTAGCATCACCTGTAACATAGCATATGTCATGTCAGTGTAGCATCACCTGTATCATAACATATGTCAAGTTAGTGAAGCTCCCACATCGCCTGTACCATAGCATATGTCAAGTCAGTGTAGCATCACCTGTAACATAGCATATGTCAAGTCAGTGTAGCATCACCTGTATCATAGCATATGTACAGTCAGTGAAGCTCCCACATCGCCTGTACCATAGCATATGTCAAGTCAGTGAAGCTCCCACATCGCCTGGTCCATAGCATATGTCAAGTCAGTGAAGTATCACCTGTAACATAGCATATGTCAAGTCAGTGAAGCTCCCACATCGCCTGTACCATAGCATATGTCAAGTCAGTGTAGCATCACCTGTACCATAGCATATGTCAAGTCAGTGTAGCATCACCTGTTTCATAGCATATGTCAAGTCAGTGTAGCATCACCTATACCATAGCGTTTGTCAAGTCAGTGAAGCATCACCTGTACCACAGCATATGTCAAGTCAGTGAAGCATCACCTGTACCATAGCATATGTCAAGTCAGTGAAACTCAAACATCGCCTGTACCATAGCATATGTCAAGTAAGAGTAGCATCGCCTGTACCATAGCATATGTCAAGTCAGTGAAGCATCACTTGAACCATAGCATATATCAAGTCAGTGTAGCTCCCACATCGCCTGTACCATAGCATATGTCAAGTCAGTGTAGCATCACCTGTACCATAGCATATGTCAAGTCAGTGAAGCATCACTTGAACCATAGCATATGTCAAGTCAGTGTAGCATCACCTGAACCATAGCATATGTCAAGTCAGTAAAGCATCACCTGAACCATAGCATATGTCAAGTCAGTGAAGCATCACCTAAACCATAGCATATGTCAAGTCAGTGAAGCATCACCTGAACCATAGCATATGTCAAGTCAGTAAAGCTCCCACATCGCCTGTACAATAGCATATGTCAAGTCAGTGTAGCATCACCTGTACCATAGCATATGTCAAGTCAGTGAAGCATCGCCTGAACCATAGCAAATGTTAAGTCAGTGAAGCATCACCTGTACCATAGCATATGTCAAGTCAGTGAAGCTCTCACATCGCCTGTACCATAGCATATGTCAAGTCAGTGAAGCTTCCACATCGCCTCTACCATAGCATATGTCAAGTCAGTGAAGCATCGCCTGTACCATAGCATATGTCAAGTCAGTAAAGCATCACCTGTACCATAGCATATGTCAAGTCAGTGAAGCATCACTTGAACTATAGCATATGTCAAGTTAGTGAAGCTCTTACATCGCCTGTACCATAGCATATGTCAAGTCAGTGTAGTATCACCTGTACCATAGCATATGTCAAGTCAGTGAAACTCCCACATCGCCTGTACCATAGCATATGTCAAGTCAGTGAAGCAGCTCCTGTACCATAGCATATGTCAAGTCAGTGTAGCATCACCTGAACCATAGCATATGTCAAGTCAGTGAAGCATCGCCTGTACCATAGCATATGTCAAGTCAGTGAAGCAGCGCCTGTACCATAGCATATGTCAAATCAGTGAACAATCACCTATACCATAGCATATGTCAAGTCAGTGAGGCATCGCCTGTACCATTTCATATTTCAAGTCAGCGAAGCTCCCACATCCTCTGTACCATAGCATATGTCAAGTCAGTGAAGCATCACCTGTACCAAAGCATATGTCAAGTCAGTGAAGCATCGCCTGTACCATAGCATATGTCAAGTCAGTGTAGCTCCCACATCGCCTGTACCATAGCATATGTCAAGTCAGTGAAGCATCGCCTGTACCATAGCATATGTCAAGTCAGTGAAGCAGCGCCTGTACCATAGCATATGTCAATTCAGTGTAGCATCGCCTGTACCAAAGCATATGTCAAGTCAGTGAAGCATCACCTGTACCATAGCATATGTCAAGTCAGTGAAGCTTAACCTGTACCATAGCATATGTCAAGTCAGTGAAGCATCGCCTGTACCATAGCATATGTCAAGTCAGTGAAGCAGCGCCTGTACCATAGCATATGTCAAGTCAGTGTAGCATCGCCTGTACCATAGCATATGTCAAGTCAGTGAAGCTCCCACATCGCCTGTATCATAGCATATGTCAAGTCAGTGAAGCATCGCTTGTACCATAGCATATGTCAAGTCAGTGAAGCTTAACCTGTACCATAGCATATGTCAAGTCAGTGAAGCATCGCCTGTACCATAGCATATGTCAAGTCAGTGAAGAATCACCTGTACCATAGCATATGTCAAGTCAGTGAAGCATCGCCTGTACCATAGCATATGTCAAGTCAGTGAAGAATCACCTGTACCATAGCATATGTCAAGTCAGTGAAGCATCGCCTGTACCATAGCATATGTCAAGTCAGTGAAGCATCGCCTGTACTATAGCATATGTCAAGTCAGTGAAGCTCCCACATCGCCTGTACCAAAGCATATGTCAAGTCAGTGAAGCATCGCCTGTACTATAGCATATGTCAAGTCAGTAAAGCTCCCACTTCGCCTGTACCGTAGCATATGTCAAGTTAGTGAAGCTCCGACATCGCCCTTACCATAGCATATGTCAAGTCAGTGAAGCATCACCTGTACCATAGCATATGTCAAGTCAGTGAAGTATCACCTGTACCATAGCATATGTCAAGTCAGTGAAGCATCACCTGTACCATAGCATATGTCAAGTCAGTAAAGCATCACCTGTACCATAGCATATGTCAAGTCAGTGAAGCATCACCTGTACCATAGCATATGTCAAGTTAGTGAAGCATCACCTGTACCATAGCATACGTCAAGTCAGTGAAGTTCCCACATCGCCTGTACCACAGCATATGTCAAGTCAGTGAAGCATCACCTGTACCATAGCATATGTCAAGTCAGTGAAGCATCACCTGTACCATAGCATACGTCAAGTCAGTGAAGTTCCCACATCGCCTGTACCATAGCATATGTCAAGTCAATGAAGCTTCAACATCGCCCGTACCATAGCATATGTCAAGTCAGTGAAGCATCACCTGTACCATAGCATATGTCAAGTCAGTGAAGCATCACCTGTACCATAGCATACGTCAAGTCAGTGAAGTTCCCACATCGCCTCTACCACAGCATATGTCAAGTCAGTGAAGCATCACCTGTACCATAGCATATGTCAAGTCAGTGAAGCATCACCTGTACCATAACATATGTCAAGTCAGTGAAGCTCCCACATCGCCTGTACAATAGCATATATCAAGTCAGTGAAGCTCCCACATCGCCTGAACCATAGCATAAGTCAAGTCAGTGTAGCATCACCTGTACCATAGCATATGTCAAGTCAGTGAAGTATCACCTGTACCATAGCATATGTCAAGTCAGTGAAGCTCCCACATCGCATGTTCCATAGCATATGTCAAGTCAGTGTAGCATCACCTGTACCATAGCATATGTCAAGTCAGTGTAGCATCGCCTGTACCATAGCATATGTCAAGTCAGTGAAGTATCACCTGTACCAAAGCATATGTCAAGTCAGTAAAGCTCCCACATCGCCTGTACCGTAGCATATGTCAATAAGGGGAAGCTCCCACATCGCCTGTACCATAGCATATGTCAAGTCAGTGAAGCATCACCTGTACCATAGCATATGTCAAGTCAGTGAAGCATCACCTTTACCATAGCATATGTCAAGTCAGTGAAGCTCCCACATCGCCTGTATCATAGCATATGTCAAGTTAGTGAAGCTCCCACATCGCCTGTACCATAGCATATGTCAAGTCAGTGTAGCATCACCTGTAACATAGCACATGTCAAGTCAGTGTAGCATCACCTGTATCATAGCATATGTCAAGTTAGTGAAGCTCCCACATCGCCTGTACCATAGCATATGTCAAGTCAGTGAAGCTCCCACATCGCCTGTACCATAGCATAAGTCAAGTCAGTGAAGTATCACCTGTACCAAAGCATATGTCAAGTCAGTAAAGCTCCCACATCGCCTGTACCGTAGCATATGTCAATAAGGGGAAGCTCCCACATTGCCTGTACCATAGCATATGTCAAGTCAGTGAAGCATCACCTGTACCATAGCATATGTCAAGTCAGTGTAACATCACCTGTAACATAGCATATGTCAAGTCAGTGTAATATCACCTGTATCATAGCATATGTCAAGTTAGTGAAGCTCCCACATCGCCTGTACCATAGCATATGTCAAGTCAGTGAAGCTCCCACATCGCCTGTACCATAGCATATGTCAAGTTAGTGAAGCTCCCACATCGCCTGTACCATAGCATATGTCAATTCAGTGTAGCATCACCTGTAACATAGCATATGTCAAGTCAGTTTAGCATCACCTGTATCATAACATATGTCAAGTTAGTGAAGCTCCCACATCGCCTGTACCATAGCATATGTCAAGTCAGTGTAGCATCACCTGTAACATAGCATATGTCAAGTCAGTGTAGCATCACCTGTATCATAGCATATGTACAGTCAGTGAAGCTCCCACATCGCCTGTACCATAGCATATGTCAAGTCAGTGAAGCTCCCACATCGCCTGGTCCATAGCATATGTCAAGTCAGTGAAGTATCACCTGTAACATAGCATATGTCAAGTCAGTGAAGCTCCCACATCGCCTGTACCATAGCATATGTCAAGTCAGTGTAGCATCACCTGTACCATAGCATATGTCAAGTCAGTGTAGCATCACCTGTTTCATAGCATATGTCAAGTCAGTGTAGCATCACCTGTACCATAGCTTATGTCAAGTCAGTGAAGCATCGCCTGTACCATAGAATATGTCAAGTCAGTACAGCATCACCTATACCATAGCGTATGTCAAGTCAGTGAAGCATCACCTGTACCACAGCATATGTCAAGTCAGTGAAGCATCACCTGTACCATAGCATATGTCAAGTCAGTGAAACTCAAACATCGCCTGTACCATAGCATATGTCAAGTAAGAGTAGCATCGCCTGTACCATAGCATATGTCAAGTCAGTGAAGCATCACTTGAACCATAGCATATATCAAGTCAGTGTAGCTCCCACATCGCCTGTACCATAGCATATGTCAAGTCAGTGTAGCATCACCTGTACCATAGCATATGTCAAGTCAGTGAAGCATCACTTGAACCATAGCATATGTCAAGTCAGTGTAGCATCACCTGAACCATAGCATATGTCAAGTCAGTAAAGCATCACCTGAACCATAGCATATGTCAAGTCAGTGAAGCATCACCTGAACCATAGCATATGTCAAGTCAGTGAAGCATCACCTGAACCATAGCATATGTCAAGTCAGTAAAGCTCCCACATCGCCTGTACTATAGCATATGTCAAGTCAGTAAAGCTCCCACTTCGCCTGTACTATAGCATATGTCAAGTTAGTGAAGCTCCGACATCGCCCTTACCATAGCATATGTCAAGTCAGTGAAGCATCACCTGTACCATAGCATATGTCAAGTCAGTGAAGTATCACCTGTACCATAGCATATGTCAAGTCAGTGAAGCATCACCTGTACCATAGCATATGTCAAGTCAGTGAAGCATCGCCTTTACCATAGCATATGTCAAGTCAGTGAATCATCACCTGTACCATTGCATATGTCAAGTCAGTGAAGCATTACCTGTACCATAGCATATGTCAAGTCAGTGAATCATCACCTGTACCATAGCATATGTCAAGTCAGTGAAGCATCGCCTGTACCATAGCATATGTCAAGTCAGTGTAGCATCACCTGTACCATAGCATATGTCAAGTCAGAGAAGCATCACCTGTACCATAGCATATGTCAAGTAAGTAAAGCATCGCCTGTACCATAGCATATGTCAAGTCAGTGAAGCAGCGCCTGTACCATAGCATATGTCAAGTCAGTGAAACTCAAACATCGCCTGTACCATAGCATATGTCAAGTAAGAGTAGCATCGCCTGTACCATAGCATATGTCAAGTCAGTGTAGCTCCCACATCGCCTGTACCATAGCATATGTCAAGTCAGTGAAGCATCGCCTGTACCATAGCATATGTCAAGTCAGAGAAGCATCACCTGTACCATAGCATATGTCAAGTAAGTAAAGCATCGCCTGTACCATAGCATATGTCAAGTCAGTGAAGCAGCGCCTTTACCATAGCATATGTCAAGTCAGTGAAGCATCGCCTGTACCATAGCATATGTCAAGTCAGTGTAGCATCGCCTGTACCATAGCATATGTCAAGTCTGTGTAGCATCGCCTGTACCATAGCATATGTCAAGTCAGTGAAGCATCGCCTGTACCATAGCATATGTGTAGTCATTTAAGCTCCCACATCGCCTGTACCATAGCATATGTCAAGTCAGTGAAGCTTCACCTGTACCATAGCATATGTCAAGTCAGTGAAGCATCACCTGTTCCATAGCATATGTCAAGTCCGTGTATCATCACCTGAACCATAGCCTATGTCAAGTCAGTGAAGCTCCCACATCGCCTGTACCATAGCGTATGTCAAGTCAGTGTAGCTCCCACATCCCCTGTACCATAGCATATGTCAAGTCAGTGAAGCATCACCTGTACCATAGCATATGTCAAGTCAGTGAAGCAACGCCTGTACCATAGCATATGTCAAGTCGGTGTTGTTCCCACATCGCCTTTACTATAGCATATGTCAAGTCGGTGATGCTCTTACATCGCCTGTACCATAGCATATGTCAAGACAGTGAAGCTCCCACATCGCCTGTACCATAGCATATGTCAAGTCAGTGAAGCACCACCTGTTCCATAGCATATGTCCAGTCAGTGTATCATCACCTGAACCATAGCATATGTCAAGTCAGTGAAGCTCCCACATCGCCTGTACCATAGCATATGTCAAGTCAGTGAAACATCGCTTGTACCATAGCATATGTCAAGTCAGTGAAGCTTCCACATCGCGTGTACCATAGCATATGTCAAGTCAGTGAAGCATCACCTGAACCATAGCATATGTCAAGTCAGTGAAGCATCACCTGAACCATAGCATATGTCAAGTCAGTAAAGCTCCCACATCGCCTGTACAATAGCATATGTAAAGTCAGTGTAGCATCACCTGTACCATAGCATATGTCAAGTCAGTGAAGCATCGCCTGTACCATAGCATATGTCAAGTCAGTAAAGCATCACCTGTACCATAGCATATGTCAAGTCAGTGAAGCATCGCCTGTACCATAGCATATGTCAAGTCAGTAAAGCATCACCTGTACCATAGCATATGTCAAGTCAGTAAAGCATCACCTGTACCATAGCATATGTCAAGTCAGTGAAGCATCGCCTGTACCATAGCATATGTCAAGTCAGTAAAGCATCACCTGTACCATAGCATATGTCAAGTCAGTGAAGCATCACTTGAACTATAGCATATGTCAAGTTAGTGAAGCTCTTACATCGCCTGTACCATAGCATATGTCAAGTCAGTGTAGTATCACCTGTACCATAGCATATGTCAAGTCAGTGAAACTCCCACATCGCCTGTACCATAGCATATGTCAAGTCAGTGAAGCAGCTCCTGTACCATAGCATATGTCAAGTCAGTGTAGCATCACCTGAACCATAGCATATGTCAAGTCAGTGAAGCATCGCCTGTACCATAGCATATGTCAAGTCAGTGAAGCAGCGCCTGTACCATAGCATATGTCAAATCAGTGAAGAATCACCTATACCATAGCATATGTCAAGTCAGTGAGGCATCGCCTGTACCATTTCATATTTTAAGTCAGCGAAGCTCCCACATCCTCTGTACCATAGCATATGTCAAGTCAGTGAAGCATCACCTGTACCATAGCATATGTCAAGTCAGTGAAGCATCGCCTGTACCATAGCATATGTCAAGTCAGTGAAGCTTAACCTGTACCATAGCATATGTCAAGTCAGTGAAGCTTAACCTGTACCAAGCATATGTCAAGTCAGTGTAGCTCCCACATCGCCTTTACCAAGCATATGTCAAGTCAGTGTAGCTCCCACATCGCCTTTACTATAGCATATGTCAAGTCAGTAAAGCATCGCCTGTACCATAGCATATGTCAAGTCAGTGAAGCTTAACCTGTACCATAGCATATGTCAAGTCAGTGTAGCATCGCCTGTACCAAAGCATATGTCAAGTCAGTGAAGCATCACCTGTACTATAGCATATGTCAAGTCAGTAAAGCTCCCACTTCGCTGTACCGTAGCATATGTCAAGTTAGTGAAGCTCCGACATCGCTTGTACCATAGCATATGTCAAGTCAGTGAAGCATCACCTGTACCATAGCATATGTCAAGTCAATGAAGTATCACCTGTACCATAGCATATGTCAAGTCAGTGAAGCATCACCTGTACCATAGCATATGTCAAGTCAGTGAAGCATCGCCTTTACCATAGCATATGTCAAGTCAGTGAATCATCGCCTGTGCCATAACATATGTTAAGTCAGAGAAGCATCACCTGTACCATAGCATATGTCAAGTAAGTAAAGCATCGCCTGTACCATAGAATATGTCAAGTCTGTAAAGCATCGCCTGTACCATAGCATATGTCAAGTCAGTGAAGCTTCCACATCGCCTGTACTATAGCATATGTCAAGTCAGTGAAGCATCACCTGTACCAAAGCATATGTCAAGTCAGTGAAGCTCCCACATCGCCTGTACCATAGCATATGTCAAGTCAGTGAAGCATCACCTGTACCATAACATATGTCAAGTCAGTGAAGCTCCCACATCGCCTGTACCAAGCATATGTCAAGTCAGTGAAGCTCCCACATCGCCCGTACCATAGCATATGTCAAGTCAGTGAAGCTCCCACATCGCCTGTACAATGGCATATTTCAAGTCAGTGAAGCTCCCACATCGCCCGTACCATAGCATATGTCAAGTCAATGAAGCTTCAACATCGCCCGTACCATAGCATATGTCAAGTCAGTGAAGCATCACCTGTACCATAGCATATGTCAAGTCAGTGAAGCATCACCTGTACCATAGCATACGTCAAGTCAGTGAAGTTCCCACATCGCCTCTACCACAGCATATGTCAAGTCAGTGAAGCATCACCTGTACCATAGCATATGTCAAGTCAGTGAAGCATCACCTGTACCATAACATATGTCAAGTCGGTGTTGTTCCCACATCGCCTTTACCATAGCATATGTCAAGTCAGTGTAGCATCACCTGTACCATAGCATATGTCAAGTCAGTGAAGCATCGCCTGTACCAAAGCATATGTCAAGTCAGAGAAGCCCCCACATCGCCTGTACCATAGCATATGTCAAGTCAGTTAAGCATCACCTGTACCATAGCATATGTCAAGTCAGTGAAGCTCCCACATCGCGTGTACCATAGCATATGTCAAGTCAGTGAAGCTCCTACTTCACCTGTACCATAGCATATGTCAAGTCAGTGAAGCATTACCTGTACCATAGCATATGTCAAGTCAGTGAAGCTCCCACATCGCCTGTACCATAGCATATGTCAAGTCAGTTAAGCATCACCTGTACCATAGCATATGTCAAGTCAGTGAAGCTCCCACTTCACCTGTACCATAGCATATGTCATGTCAGTTAAGCATCACCTGTACCATAGCATATGTCAAGTCAGTTAAGCATCACCTGTACCATAGCATATGTCAAGTCAGTGAAGCTTCCACATCGCCTGTACCATAGCATATGTCAAGTCAGTGTAGCATCGCCTGTACCATAGCATATGTCAAGTCAGTGAAGCATTACCTGTACCATAGTATATGTCAAGTCAGTGAAGCTCCCACATCGCCTGTACCATAGCATATGTCAAGTCAGTGAAGCATCACCTGTACCATAGCATATGTCAAGTCAGTTTAGCATCACCTGTACCATAGCATATGTCAAGTCAGTGAAGCTCCCACATCGCCTGTACCATAGCATATGTCAAGTCAGTGAAGCATCACCTGTACCATAGCATATGTCAAGTCAGTGAAGCTCCCACATCGCGTGTACCATAGCATATGTCAAGTCAGTGAAGCATCACCTGTACCATAGCATATGTCAAGTCAGTGAAGCTCCCACATCGCGTGTACCATAGCATATGTCAAGTCAGTGAAGCATCACCTGTACCATAGCATATGTCAAGTCAGTGAAGCTCCCACATCGCCTGTACCATAGCATATGTCAAGTCAGTGAAGCATCACCTGTACCATAGCATATGTCAAGTCAGTGAAGCTCCCACATCGCGTGTACCATAGCATATGTCAAGTCCGTGAAGCTCCCACATTGCCTGTACCATAGAATCTGTTATATGATTTTTGGGTTTTACATCCCATACTTTTTCAACTTTGGCTTATGGAGATGATGAGTGGGTGATATATGAATATTTAAGAAATCGCCACATGTCCGAATCAGTTGCATTAGACTTCGCTGTGGTCCTCATGAGGGGAGTCCAGCATGGGAGAGCAGGGCCAAGTGAGAGGAGCAGTTTTCAGTGGGACAATGGAAGGAAGGACCAGGGTCTCCTTTCGTCGCCTCTTACGACTAGCAGAGTCACTCTGGGCCTTTTCTACTCCGGGCCCAGACGGGAAACAGAAAGTACTCTTTCCACACCACCCTGGAGGTAGAGTAAATGGTGCGATTTTTTTATTTGTGGTGTCCCCAGTAGGCCTTATCCACATTATACACACAAAGGTCACGGAATTCTTCACTGGTGATTGATGGTGTCACCCATTGGCTAACGACAATGGCCTCTGGAAGTTTCTATCTGAAGAATATGCAGTCTTGGACTTGGACCATTTCTTGCGAAGAATGAAAGTTGCTTCGCAAAAGCGACGACTGCAAAGATGGTTGTTAATGACAAAATAGGAGTAGTGTTCTTTTCAGCACATGTCTTGCTCGCTATAGGGTGATATTAATCGTGACACGATTCTACAGCTAGTACTGTTAAAACCGCTCTTGATTATTTGGTAACCTTTGGAAACCACCGGCCATGTTTTTAGCTCGAGTCCACGGACTGAGGGAAAACATCTCAGGAAATACTAACACGTCAACCAACAAAAGGGGCAATTAATAAGGCATCTTACCGATGAATTCTATCGATCGATTGTGAACCTTAGAGCATAGATAGTTGGGACTATACATGCTCTAAGTTGTGAGCCCTTCAAACCGCCCAACTATATCAACCACAGGTGTATTCAAGCCTTGGATCGTCACAAACAAATGGGAAAACTACTGTGAGTGTCGGAAGTCACACTCACAAACCAAATAATACAAAGAAAACAACCATTAATGGAATCACCAAATAAGTGCACTTATGGATTCAGGTAGTTGTTGTATGTTACAAGCCAGTGCAGCAATTCAGTATGGAACTAAGTGCACTTATGGATTCAGGTAGTTGTTGTTGTATGTTACAAGCCAGTGCAGCAATTCAGTATGGAACTAAGTGCACTTATGAATTCAGGTAGTTGTTGTTGTATGTTACAAGCCAGTGCAGCAATTCAGTATGGAACTAAGTGCACTTATGGATTCAGGTAGTTGTTGTTGTATGTTACAAGCCAGTGCAGCAATTCAGTATGGAACTAAGTGCATTTATGGATTCAGGTAGTTGTTGTTGTATGTTACAAGCCAGTGCAGCAATTCAGTATGGAACTAAGTGCATTTATGGATTCAGGTAGTTGTTGTAATTCTGGGCTATTTCTTATTAGGGCTGCCCAACGATAAAAAAAATCATATCGACATCGTGGAAAGAAATATCGATATCGCGTCGCGATATCGAAGTTTTCAAGTGACGTATCGATATCGGCGATATCGCCACATCGAAACTTTTCTCGTCTGTTTTTAGGATTTACAGGCCAGCTAGAGGTCATTTTTTAAACAATATTACGTAAAGAAATATTTTAGCTTTGAAATGTCTTACTATGTGTGTCAATTTGTTTGTTGTACTATTCAAATTGTAAAATATCCACACAAAACAGCGATGGTGTGGTTAGCGTGACGTGATTTTTTTGTATCAATTAGCTTATTAGGAACAAGTTCGATATCGTGATATGTACGATATATTAATTCTATATCGATATCGAATTATTTATCTATTATCGATATTGTATCGAATTATCGATATCGTTGGGCAGCCCTATTTCTTATCCGGCCCAGACGGATCTCGGAGATTGAGTACAAGGAAGTTTGCAATCTTAAAATCGCGGATATTTTGAAATTATTTTATGTTGGTGATGCTTGATGTATGTTTAACAATATTAGAATCCATGTCTCAGTGAGTGGTGTATTAATTGGCTTTACTTATTATTAGATTACATTAATACATGGCACCTGGCATCATGATTAAGTGCGTCGAGTGTTTCACGTTGCGATGCCCTTTGAGCGGTTCGCTAAATACTATCCAAAATGTTTTCGATTCATGTCTATATGGTACTGTTGTATTAGAAATGGTACATCAAGATAAGGGGTACTTGATATAATGATTACAAATATAATGTTCCATAATATATTATGGTTATTTAATGCTTTTAGTTGACATGATGCATGAAAGTTATTTTAATTTTTTTTTAATGGTTTTACAATAACACGACATGTATTGTTTGTTATAGAGAATGTAATGTGTGTATGAGGCAGATAATATTCCTTACTGATTTCTAAGTTGGTCTCTGCTTTGCCGTAAAATATTTATAAGCACATGGGACATATGTAAGTATTTGTTTGCCTATTCATACGCTGCGTAAGAAATGCCGTTCGGCAGTTGCCCAACTAGAAACAACACTTCTGGATGGACATACGGTCCAAGCACAGATAAGGGAGGTCCAAGTGTTTTAGAATTACGTGTTTTTACATTACGTAGGTAGATATTCCACGAGTTGTGCCGGGATGCAAGGCGGTATCAAAAACCAAAGCAAGCTAGAAAATAAATGATGTGTGAGTGAGTAGACTCTAAATGTGATTTTTTTTGTATTTTTTTTTATTTTATGCCTTAAGCATCAGGGCTGAGGTTATCAGTACATAAGGCAGGTTCGCAAGTGGAGACGCAGAGAGGGAGCCTGTCTTGAAGGTGGTACTGTATTCAGAGTGAACTTTATAAGAATTGCCACACCACAACAATGCCACAATGGTCGCAGCCTGGACTAATGCCTCATTGGAAAATTCAGGTGGCATTTCAGGGCGCACTGCTATGATAGAAATACAGCAGAGATAACAAAGTTTACCGCTAAAAAGTGGAGCCTTTTTGCGTTTGGTGGATCTTATCATGGAAGAATGAGCGAAGTATGTTCCCAAATGAAGGTAATCATGATAGACTGCACGCGAGGCTCTGGAAGGTCCTTATTTAGGTGAAAGTGTGGGACGAAACTTGTGGCAAAGGAAATAGCGATAGATTCGTTATCGAAGCAAGCGACGTAGAAACACAATATTATAGAACGTTGTTGTATCAGCGCCCGAAAACTTCTGACAAGACAGAAGAAACGACTTGTGAAGCGCATCAACAGGCGCGCTGACAAGTGTGAGGACGGCGGGCATTGTCTTGCCAAGAAGGGGGACTACGATAAAGACCGAGGAGGGGCTAGCCTTGAGGACACTTGCCCACCTAGCTCAAGCTGGTGGATATCGATACATTGAGACATGGGTTACATCTCCATTACTGCAAATATGGACCGGAACCCAGTTTTAAATAGTAAGTAATTATGTGTTGTAACATTGGATTTCGTTTTTGTGTGTGTTGCTTGTCATATGATTTGAATTGGTATGGACCAGTAGTTTTAGAGTAGAATACTTAATAATTATAATTTTAATATGCTGTTGAGATTTATGGAATGAGCACTCTTATGTTGAAAAATATTATTAATATAATATTCTTGTTATATTATTAAACCGGGCATATGTAGAGGTAGTTAGGCCACTTCTTTTTGGCATAGTTGATGGATCGCTGTTGGATGATTTCACTTTGCAACATTCAGTCATGGAATGAACACTCTTATGTTGATTAAATACTAGGAAAACGCTCCACGTTGACAGATGAGCGATTTTTTTCAATGTATCAAATCAAATAAATCATTTGCATATCATATTACTCTTTAAAAAAAAAATACCTTTATAATAAACAAAGGATTTTATTACAAGATGGCGGATCAAGTTACAACCTTATAATTTAAGTATATTATTTCTTGATATGTTGCTAATATATGCACGAAATATTATTGAAATCCGTTAAGAAATTTTCTTTAAAGAAATTAAAACCTTCAAGTTGATGGATTTTCGCATAATTTCATTCGACCGTGGTCTACTTAATAGGCTCTAATTCATAAACTATTAAGCCTACCAGTAAATGGAAAGTTCCATAATGTAGATACAGTCTACATCCAAAATGTTATATTAATTAATCGTACAATAACCTGCTTTTAAATCATAATAAAAGCTTTTTAATTTGTCGACCAAGTTCGTTGTTAACATCTGCATGTTTGCCGTGAAGGTCATTAAATATAACACGTCATTGTAGCCATTCTATGATAGCTATCGAAATTCCAAATACATAGTGAGAAAGGTCTGACTGCGTAAGCCATTTCGGCAGCGTACTATGTGCATCTTACTTCAATGGTCCGCAAATGCGAATCATATCGGTGGAACAATGTAAAAACGACGAAAATTACTGCCGTAAATAAACAATATTTGTTTATAACATGGCGGTTTAAGCTAAAATTTTGAAACTGTTGTCGTGTGTTTGTACTATTGATGTAGACTTACATATAAAAAATGATTTATATCAGTGTGTAAGTTTTAATTTAATTAAATAAATAACAAAACATGTGTTTCAGTTGTTAATTTTTTGTAGGTTGGCATCTTACGTCATTGTAGCCATTCTATGCCAGCTATCGAAATTCCAAATAATAGTGCATAGGTATTGTTACGTACGCTATGTTAATTGTTTCAAAGTTAACAGTTTCAAAATTTTACACACACACACACACACACACACACACACACACACACACACACACACACACACACACACACACACACACACACACACACACACACACACACACACACACACACACACACACACACACACACACACACACACACACACACACACACACACACACACACACACACACACACACACACACACACACACACACACACACACACACACACACACACACACACACACACACACACACACACACACACACACACACACACACACACACACACACACACACACACACACACACACACACACACACACACACACACACACACACACACACACACACACACACACACACACACACACACACACACACACACACACACACACACACACACACACACACACACACACACACACACACACACACACACACACACACACACACACACACACACACACACACACACACACACAGACAAACTACAAAGCGCCGATCGAGTTGTATGGAGAGAGTCACTCCGCTTCGCTACGCTCATCTAACTAGGAAAACGCTCCGCGTGGCCAGATGAGCGAGTTTTTTCAATGTATTAAGGGGGGACAACACTGAAAATACTAACTTCTGCTCTATGGCAACAATTAAACTGAAACTTGTTCAACACACCAAACACTTACCTAAAGTTATTGAATTATTTTTTTTTTTTTAATATTTACATTTCTATTGTTATTGACATTGTTGTTGTTATTACAACAATGCACACCAGGAAAACGATTACATGAGAACCAATTGAGATAATCAACTTTTGTTAAGTGTTATTTGTAGTTATGCAGACAAGCAATGAAATGATGCATCACCACTTTGAACCTGTGTTTTTTATGATGGCTATATATTTTTTACTTTGAACATTTTTATAAAAAAATAAAAATAAAAATGTTTTAATGAAAAAAAATACTTTTTACACTGATACGAACTTGGCCATGCATCATTTTATCTTAATGGCATTGAAAAACATACACACAAAATATTTTAAGATTTAGGTGACCAGAAGCATTGCGTCTAGGAAGCTCAACTACCCGTGGGAAGAACATCTCGCTCTACTGCATGAACACAAGAAACATTGCGTCTAGGAAGCTCAACTACCCGTGGGACAGAACATCTCGCTCTACTGCATGAACACAAGAAGCATTGCGTCTAGGAAGCTCAACTACCCGTGGGAAGAACATCTCGCTCTACTGCATGAACACAAGAAGCATTGCGTCTAGGAAGCTCAACTACCCGTGGGACAGAACATCTCGCTCTACTGCATGAACACAAGAAGCATTGCGTCTAGGAAGCTCAACTACCCGTGGGACAGAACATCTCGCTCTACTGCATGAACACAAGAAGCATTGCGTCTAGGAAGCTCAACTACCCGTGGGACAGAACATCTCGCTCTACTGCATCAACACAAGAAGCATTGCGTCTAGGAAGCTCAACTACCCGTGGGACAGAACATCTCGCTCTACTGCATCAACACAAGAAGCATTGCGTCTAGGAAGCTCAACTACCCGTGGGACAGAACATCTCGCTCTACTGCATGAACACAAGAACCATTGCGTCTAGGAAGCTCAACTACCCGTGGGACAGAACATCTCGCTCTACTGCATGAACACAAGAAGCATTGCGTCTAGGAAGCTCAACTACCCGGGGGAAGAACATCTCGCTCTACTGCATGAACACAAGAAGCATTGCGTCTAGGAAGCTCAACTACCCGTGGGAAGAACATCTCGCTCTACTGCATGAACACAAGAAGCATTGCGTCTAGGAAGCTCAACTACCCGGGGGAAGAACATCTCGCTCTACTGCATGAACACAAGAAGCATTGCGTCTAGGAAGCTCAACTACCCGTGGGACAGAACATCTCGCTCTACTGCATGAACACAAGAAGCATTGCGTCTAGGAAGCTCAACTACCCGTGGGACAGAACATCTCGCTCTACTGCATGAACACAAGAAGCATTGCGTCTAGGAAGCTCAACTACCCGTGGGACAGAACATCTCGCTCTACTGCATGAACACAAGAAGCATTGCGTCTAGGAAGCTCAACTACCCGTGGGACAGAACATCTCGCTCTACTGCATGAACACAAATAGCATTGCGTCTAGGAAGCTCAACTACCCGTGGGACAGAACATCTCGCTCTACTGCATGAACACAAGAAGCATTGCGTCTAGGAAGCTCAACTACCTGTGGGACAGAACATCTCGCTCTACTGCATGAACACAAGAAGCATTGCGTCTAGGAAGCTCAACTACCTGTGGGACAGAACATCTCGCACTACTGCATGAACACAAGAAGCATTGCGTCTAGGAAGCTCAACTACCCGTGGGACAGAACATCTCGCTCTACTGCATGAACACAAGAAGCATTGCGTCTAGGAAGCTCAACTACCTGTGGGACAGAACATCTCGCTCTACTGCATGAACACAAGAAGCATTGCGTCTAGGAAGCTCAACTACCCGTGGGACAGGACATCTCGCTCTACTGCATGAACACAAGAAGCATTGCGTCTAGGAAGCTCAACTACCCGTGGGACAGAACATCTCGCTCTACTGCATGAACACAAGAAGCATTGCGTCTAGGAAGCTCAACTACCTGTGGGACAGAACATCTCGCTCTACTGCATGAACACAAGAAGCATTGCGTCTAGGAAGCTCAACTACCCGTGGGACAGAACATCTCGCTCTACTGCATCAACACAAGAAGCATTGCGTCTAGGAAGCTCAACTACCCGTGGGACAGGACATCTCGCTCTACTGCATGAACACAAGAAGCATTGCGTCTAGGAAGCTCAACTACCTGTGGGACAGAACATCTCGCTCTACTGCATGAACACAAGAAGCATTGCGTCTAGGAAGCTCAACTACCCGTAAGAAGAACATCTCGCTCTACTGCATGAACACAAGAAGCATTGCGTCTAGGAAGCTCAACTACCCGTGGGACAGAACATCTCGCTCTACTGCATGAACACAAGAAGCATTGCGTCTAGGAAGCTCAACTACCCGTGGGACAGAACATCTCGCTCTACTGCATGAACACAAGAAGCATTGCGTCTAGGAAGCTCAACTACCTGTGGGACAGAACATCTCGCTCTACTGCATGAACACAAGAAGCATTGCGTCTAGGAAGCTCAACTACCCGTGGGACAGAACATCTCGCTCTACTGCATGAACACAAGAAGCATTGCATCTAGGAAGCTCAACTACCCGTGGGAAGAACATCTCGCTCTACTGCATGAACACAAGAAGCATTGCGTCTAGGAAGCTCAACTACCCGTGGGACAGAACATCTCGCTCTACTGCATGAACACAAGAAGCATTGCGTCTAGGAAGCTCAACTACCCGTGGGAAGAACATCTCGCTCTACTGCATGAACACAAGAAGCATTGCGTCTAGGAAGCTCAACTACCCGTGGGACAGAACATCTCGCTCTACTGCATGAACACAAGAAGCATTGCGTCTAGGAAGCTCAACTACCCGTGGGACAGAACATCTCGCTCTACTGCATGAACACAAGAAGCATTGCGTCTAGGAAGATCAACTACCCGGGGCAAGAACATCTCGCTCTACTGCATGAACACAAGAAGCATTGCGTCTAGGAAGCTCAACTACCCGTGGGACAGAACATCTCGCTCTACTGCATGAACACAAGAAGCATTGCGTCTAGGAAGATCAACTACCCGGGGCAAGAACATCTCGCTCTACTGCATGAACACAAGAAGCATTGCGTCTAGGAAGCTCAACTACCCGTGGGACAGAACATCTCGCTCTACTGCATGAACACAAGAAGCATTGCGTCTAGGAAGCTAACTACCCGTGGGACAGAACATCTCGCTCTACTGCATGAACACAAGAAGCATTGCGTCTAGGAAGCTCAACTTCCCGTGGGACAGAACATCTCGCTCTACTGCATGAACACAAGAAGCATTGCGTCTAGGAAGCTTAACTACCCGTGGGACAGAACATCTCGCTCTACTGCATGAACACAAGAAGCATTGCGTCTAGGAAGCTCAACTACCCGTGGGACAGAACATCTCGCTCTACTGCATGAACACAAGAAGCATTGCGTCTAGGAAGCTCAACTACCCGTGGGACAGAACATCTCGCTCTACTGCATGAACACAAGAAGCATTGCATCTAGGAAGCTCAACTACCCGTGGGACAGAACATCTCGCTCTACTGCATGAACACAAGAAGCATTGCGTCTAGGAAGCTCAACTACCCGTGGGACAGAACATCTCGCTCTACTGCATGAACACAAGAAGCATTGCGTCTAGGAAGCTCAACTACCCGTGGGAAGAACATCTCGCTCTACTGCATGAACACAAGAAGCATTGCGTCTAGGAAGCTCAACTACCCGTGGGACAGAACATCTCGCTCTACTGCATGAACACAAGAAGCATTGCGTCTAGGAAGCTCAACTACCCGTGGGACAGAACATCTCGCTCTACTGCATGAACACAAGAAGCATTGCGTCTAGGAAGCTCAACTACCTGTGGGACAGAACATCTCGCTCTACTGCATGAACACAAGAAGCATTGCGTCTAGGAAGCTTAACTACCCGTGGGACAGAACATCTCGCTCTACTGCATGAACACAAGAAGCATTGCGTCTAGGAAGCTCAACTACCTGTGGGACAGAACATCTCGCTCTACTGCATGAACACAAGAAGCATTGCGTCTAGGAAGCTCAACTACCCGTGGGACAGGACATCTCGCTCTACTGCATGAACACAAGAAGCTCTGCGTCTAGGAAGCTCAACTACCCGTGGGACAGGACATCTCGCTCTACTGCATGAACACAAGAAGCATTGCGTCTAGGAAGCTCAACTACCCGTGGGACAGAACATCTCGCTCTACTGCATGAACACAAGAAGCATTGCGTCTAGGAAGCTCAACTACCCGTGGGACAGAACATCTCGCTCTACTGCATGAACACAAGAAGCATTGCGTCTAGGAAGCTCAACTACCCGTGGGAAGAACATCTCGCTCTACTGCATGAACACAAGAAGCATTGCGTCTAGGAAGCTCAACTACCCGTGGGACAGAACATCTCGCTCTACTGCATGAACACAAATAGCATTGCGTCTAGGAAGCTCAACTACCCGTGGGACAGAACATCTCGCTCTACTGCATGAACACAAGAAGCATTGCGTCTAGGAAGCTCAACTACCTGTGGGACAGAACATCTCGCTCTACTGCATGAACACAAGAAGCATTGCGTCTAGGAAGCTCAACTACCCGTGGGACAGAACATCTCGCTCTACTGCATGACAACAAGAAGCATTGCGTCTAGGAAGCTCAACTACCCGTGGGACAGAACATCTCGCTCTACTGCATGAACACAAGAAGCATTGCGTCTAGGAAGCTCAACTACCTGTGGGACAGAACATCTCGCTCTACTGCATAGACACAAGAATCATTGCGTCTAGGAAGCTCAACTACCCGTGGGACAGAACATCTCGCTCTACTGCATGAACACAAGAAGCATTGCGTCTAGGAAGCTCAACTACCCGGGGGAAGAACATCTCGCTCTACTGCATGAACACAAGAAGCATTGCGTCTAGGAAGCTCAACTACCCGTGGGACAGAACATCTCGCTCTACTGCATGAACACAAGAAGCATTGCGTCTAGGAAGCTCAACTACCCGTGGGACAGAACATCTCACTCTACTGCATGAACACAAGAAGCATTGCGTCTAGGAAGCTCAACTACCCGTGGGACAGAACATCTCGCTCTACTGCATGAACACAAGAAGCATTGCGTCTAGGAAGCTCAACTACCCGTGGGACAGAACATCTCGCTCTACTGCATGAACACAAGAAGCATTGCGTCTAGGAAGCTCAACTACCCGTGGGACAGAACATCTCGCTCTACTGCATGAACACAAGAAGCATTGCGTCTAGGAAGCTCAACTACCCGTGGGACAGAACATCTCGCTCTACTGCATGAACACAAGAAGCATTGCGTCTAGGACGCTCAACTACCCGTGGGACAGGACATCTCGCTCTACTGCATGAACACAAGAAGCATTGCGTCTAGGAAGCTCAACTACCCGTGGGACAGAACATCTCGCTCTACTGCATGAACACAAGAAGCATTGCGTCTAGAAAGCTCAACTACCCGTGGGACAGAACATCTCGCTCTACTGCATGAACACAAGAAGCATTGCGTCTAGGAAGCTCAACTACCCGTGGGAAGAACATCTCGCTCTACTGCATGAACACAAGAAGCATTGCGTCTAGGAAGCTCAACTACCCGTGGGACAGAACATCTCGCTCTACTGCATGAACACAAGAAGCATTGCGTCTAGGAAGCTCAACTACCCGTGGGACAGAACATCTCGCTCTACTGCATGAACACAAGAAGCATTGCGTCTAGGAAGCTTAACTACCCGATGGAAGAACATCTCGCTCTACTGCATGAACACAAGTAGCATTGCGTCTAGGAAGCTCAACTACCCGTGGGACAGAACATCTCGCTCTACTGCATGAACACAAGAAGCATTGCGTCTAGGAAGCTCAACTACCCGTGGGACAGAACATCTCGCTCTACTGCATGAACACAAGAAGCATTGCGTCTAGGAAGCTCAACTACCCGTGGGACAGGCCATCTCGCTCTACTGCATGAACACAAGAAGCATTGCGTCTAGGAAGCTCAACTACCCGTGGGACAGAACATCCCGCTCTACTGCATGAACACAAGAAGCATTGCGTCTAGGAAGCTCAACTACCCGTGGGACAGAACATCTCGCTCTACTGCATGAACACAAGAAGCATTGCGTCTAGGAAGCTCAACTACCTGTGGGACAGAACATCTCGCTCTACTGCATGAACACAAGAAGCATTGCGTCTAGAAAGCTCAACTACCCGTGGGAAGAACATCTCGCTCTACTGCATGAACACAAGAAGCATTGCGTCTAGGAAGCTCAACTACCCGTGGGAAGAACATCTCGCTCTACTGCATGAACACAAGAAGCATTGCGTCTAGGAAGCTCAACTACCCGTGGGACAGAACATCTCGCTCTACTGCATGAACACAAGAAGCATTGCGTCTAGGAAGCTCAACTACCCGTGGGACAGAACATCTCGCTCTACTGCATGAACACAAGAAGCATTGCGTCTAGAAAGCTTAACTACCCGTGGGACAGAACATCTCGCTCTACTGCATGAACACAAGAAGCATTGCGTCTAGGAAGCTCAACTACCCGTGGGACAGAACATCTCGCTCTACTGCATGAACACAAGAAGCATTGCGTCTAGGAAGCTCAACTACCTGTGGGACAGAACATCTCGCTCTACTGCATGAACACAAGAAGCATTGCGTCTAGGAAGCTCAACTACCCGTGGGACAGAACATCTCGCTCTACTGCATGAACACAAGAAGCATTGCGTCTAGGAAGCTCAACTACCCGTGGGAAGAACATCTCGCTCTACTGCATGAACACAAGAAGCATTGCGTCTAGGAAGCTCAACTACCCGTGGGAAGAACATCTCGCTCTACTGCATGAACACAAGAAGCATTGCGTCTAGGAAGCTCAACTACCCGTGGGACAGAACATCTCGCTCTACTGCATGAACACAAGAAGCATTGCGTCTAGGAAGCTCAACTACCCGAGGGACAGAACATTTCGCTCTACTGCATCAACACAAGAAGCATTGCGTCTAGGAAGCTCAACTACCCGGGGGAAGAACATCTCGCTCTACTGCATGAACACAAGAAGCATTGCGTCTAGGAAGCTCAACTACATGTGGGACAGAACATCTCGCTCTACTGCATGAACACAAGAAGCATTTCGTCTAGGAAGCTCAACTACCCGTGGGACAGAACATCTCGCTCTACTGCATAAACACAAGAAGCATTGCGTCTAGGAAGATCAACTACCCGTGGGACAGAACATCTCGCTCTACTGCATCAACACAAGAAGCATTGCGTCTAGGAAGCTCAACTACCCGTGGGAAGAACATCTCGCTCTACTGCATGAACACAAGAAGCATTGCGTCTAGGAAGCTCAACTACCTGTGGGACAGAACATCTCGCTCCATGAACACAAGAAGCATTGCGTCTAGGAAGCTCAACTACCCGTGGGACAGAACATCTCGCTCTACTGCATGAACACAAGAAGCATTGCGTCTAGGAAGCTCAACTACCCGTGGGAAGAACATCTCGCTCTACTGCATGAACACAAGAAGCATTGCGTCTAGGAAGCTCAACTACCTGTGGGACAGAACATCTCGCTCTACTGCATGAACACAAGAAGCATTGCGTCTAGGAAGCTCAACTACCCGTGGGAAGAACATCTCGCTCTACTGCATGAACACAAGAAGCATTGCGTCTAGGAAGCTCAACTACCCGGGGGAAGAACATCTCGCTCTACTGCATCAACACAAGAAGCATTGCGTCTCGGAAGCTCAACTACCCGTGGGACAGAACATCTCGCTCTACTGCATGAACACAAGAAGCATTGCGTCTAGGAAGCTCAACTACCCGTGGGACAGAACATCTCGCTCTACTGCATGAACACAAGAAGCATTGCGTCCAGGAAGCTCAACTACCCGTGGGACAGAACATCTCGCTCTACTGCATGAACACAAGAAGCATTGCGTCTAGGAAGCTCAACTACCCGTGGGAAGAACATCTCGCTCTACTGCATGAACACAAGAAGCATTGCGTCTAGGAAGCTCAACTACCCGTGGGAAGAACATCTCGCTCTAATGCATGAACACAAGAAGCATTACGTCTAGGAAGCTTAACTACCCGTGGGAAGAACATCTCGCTCTACTGCATGAACACAAGAAGCATTGCGTCTAGGAAGCTCAACTACCCGTGGGAAGAACATCTCGCTCTACTGCATGAACACAAGAAGCATTGCGTCTAGGAAGCTCAACTACCCGTGGGAAGAACATCTCGCTCTACTGCATGAACACAAGAAGCATTGCGTCTAGGAAGCTCAACTACCCGTGGGACAGAACATCTCGCTCTACTGCATGAACACAAGAACCATTGCGTCTAGGAAGCTCAACTACCCGTGGGACAGAACATCTCGCTCTACTGCATGAACACAAGAAGCATTGCGTCTAGGAAGCTCAACTACCCGGGGGAAGAACATCTCGCTCTACTGCATGAACACAAGAAGCATTGCGTCTAGGAAGCTCAACTACCCGTGGGAAGAACATCTCGCTCTACTGCATGAACACAAGAAGCATTGCGTCTAGGAAGCTCAACTACCCGTGGGACAGGACATCTCGCTCTACTGCATGAACACAAGAAGCATTGCGTCTAGGAAGCTCAACTACCCGTGGGACAGAACATCTCGCTCTACTGCATGAACACAAGAAGCATTGCGTCTAGGAAGCTCAACTACCCGTGGGACAGAACATCTCGCTCTACTGCATGAACACAAGAAGCATTGCGTCTAGGAAGCTCAACTACCCGTGGGACAGAACATCTCGCTCTACTGCATGAAAACAAGAAGCATTGCGTCTAGGAAGCTCAACTACCCGGGGGAAGAACATCTCGCTCTACTGCATGAACACAAGAAGCATTGCGTCTAGGAAGCTTAACTACCCGGGGGAAGAACATCTCGCTCTACTGCATGAACACAAGAAGCATTGCGTCTAGGAAGCTCAACTACCCGTGGGACAGGCCATCTCGCTCTACTGCATGAACACAAGAAGCATTGCGTCTAGGAAGCTCAACTACCTGTGGGACAGAACATCTCGCTCTACTGCATGAACACAAGAAGCATTGCGTCTAGGAAGCTCAACTAACCGTGGGACAGAAACATCTCGCTCTACTGCATGAACACAAGAAGCATTGCGTCTAGGAAGCTCAACTACCCGTGGGAAGAACATCTCGCTCTACTGCATGAACACAAGAAACATTGCGTCTAGGAAGCTCAACTAACCGTGGGACAGAAACATCTCGCTCTACTGCATGAACACAAGAAGCATTGCGTCTAGGAAGCTCAACTACCCGTGGGACAGAACATCTCGCTCTACTGCATGAACACAAGAAGCATTGCGTCTAGGAAGCTCAACTACCCGTGGGAAGAACATCTCGCTCTACTGCATGAACACAAGAAGCATTGCGTCTAGGAAGCTCAACTACCCGTGGGACAGAACATCTCGCTCTACTGCATGAACACAAGAAGCATTGCGTCTAGGAAGCTCAACTACCCGTGGGACAGAACATCTCGCTCTACTGCATGAACACAAGAAGCATTGCGTCTAGGAAGCTCAACTACCCGTGGGACAGAACATCTCGCTCTACTGCATGAACACAAGAAGCATTGCGTCTAGGAAGCTCAACTACCCGTGGGAAGAACATCTCGCTCTACTGCATGAACACAAGAAGCATTGCGTCTAGGAAGCTCAACTACCCGTGGGACAGAACATCTCGCTCTACTGCATGAACACAAGAAGCATTGCGTCTAGGAAGCTCAACTACCCGTGGGAAGAACATCTCGCTCTACTGCATGAACACAAGAAGAATTGCGTCTAGGAAGCTCAACTACCCGTGGGACAGAACATCTCGCTCTACTGCATGAACACAAGAAGCATTGCGTCTAGGAAGCTCAACTACCCGTGGGACAGAACATCTCGCTCTACTGCATGAACACAAGAAGCATTGCGTCTAGGAAGCTCAACTACCCGGGGGAAGAACATCTCGCTCTACTGCATGAACACAAGAAGCATTGCGTCTAGGAAGATCAACTACCCGGGGCAAGAACATCTCGCTCTACTGCATGAACACAAGAAGCATTGCGTCTAGGAAGCTCAACTACCCGTGGGACAGAACATCTCGCTCTACTGCATCAACACAAGAAGCATTGCGTCTAGGAAGCTCAACTACCCGTGGGAAGAACATCTCGCTCTACTGCATGAACACAAGAAGCATTGCGTCTAGGAAGCTCAACTACCCGTGGGACAGAACATCTCGCTCTACTGCATGAACACAAGAAGCATTGCGTCTAGGAAGCTCAACTACCCAAGGGACAGAACATCTCGCTCTACTGCATGAACACAAGAAGCATTGCGTCTAGGAAGCTCAACTACCCGTGGGACAGGACATCTCGCTCTACTGCATGAACACAAGAAGCATTGCGTCTAGGAAGCTCAACTACCCGTGGGAAGAACATCTCGCTCTACTGCATGAACACAAGAAGCATTGCGTCTAGGAAGCTCAACTTCCCGTGGGACAGAACATCTCGCTCTACTGCATGAACACAAGAAGCATTGCGTCTAGGAAGCTCAACTACCCGTGGGACAGAAAATCTCGCTCTACTGCATGAACACAAGAAGCATTGCGTCTAGGAAGCTCAACTACCCGTGGGACAGAACATCTCGCTCTACTGCATGAACACAAGAAGCATTGCGTCTAGGAAGCTCCACTACCCGTGGGAAGAACATCTCGCTCTACTGCATGAACACAAGAAGCATTGCGTCTAGGAAGCTCAACTACCCGTGGGACAGAACATCTCGCTCTACTGCATGAACACAAGAAGCATTGCGTCTAGGAAGCTCAACTACCCGTGGGACAGAACATCTCGCTCTACTGCATGAACACAAGAAGCATTGCGTCTAGGAAGCTCAACTACCCGTGGGAAGAACATCTTGCTCTACTGCATGAACACAAGAAGCATTGCGTCTAGGAAGCTTAACTACCCGGGGGGAGAACATCTCGCTCTACTGCATGAACACAAGAAGCATTGCATCTAGGAAGCTCAACTACCCGTGGGACAGGCCATCTCGCTCTACTGCATGAACACAAGAAGCATTGCGTCTAGGAAGCTCAACTACCCGTGGGACAGAACATCTCGCTCTACTGCATGAACACAAGAAGCATTGCGTCTAGGAAGCTCAACTACCCGGGGGAAGAACATCTCGCTCTACTGCATGAACACAAGAAGCATTGCGTCTAGGAAGCTCAACTACCCGGGGGAAGAACATCTCGCTCTACTGCATGAACACAAGAAGCATTGCGTCTAGGAAGCTCAACTACCCGTGGGACAGAACATCTCGCTCTACTGCATGAACACAAGAAGCATTGCGTCTAGGAAGCTCAACTACCCGTGGGACAGAACATCTCGCTCTACTGCATGAACACAAGAAGCATTGCGTCTAGGAAGCTCAACTACCCGTGGGACAGAACATCTCGCTCTACTGCATGAACACAAGAAGCATTGCGTCTAGGAAGCTCAACTACCCGTGGGACAGAACATCTCGCTCTACTGCATGAACACAAGAAGCATTGCGTCTAGGAAGCTCAACTACCCGGGGGAAGAACATTTAGCTCTACTGCATGAACACAAGAAGCATTGCGTCAAGGAAGCTCAACTACCTGTGGGACAGAACATCTCGCTCTACTGCATGAACACAAGTAGCATTGCGTCTAGGAAGCTCAACTACCCGTGGGACAGAACATCTCGCTCTACTGCATGAACACAAGAAGCATTGCGTCTAGGAAGCTCAACTACCCGTGGGACAGAACATCTCGCTCTACTGCATGAACACAAGAAGCATTGCGTCTAGGAAGCTCAACTACCCGTGGGACAGAACATTTCTCTCTACTGCATCAACACAAGAAGCATTGCGTCTAGGAAGCTCAACTACCCGGGGGAAGAACATCTCGCTCTACTGCATGAACACAAGAAGCATTGCGTCTAGGAAGCTCAACTACCCGTGGGACAGAACATCTCGCTCTACTGCATGAACACAAGAAGCATTGCGTCTAGGAAGCTCAACTACCCGTGGGACAGAACATCTCGCTCTACTGCATGAACACAAGAAGCATTGCGTCTAGAAAGCTCAACTACCCGTGGGAAGAACATCTCGCTCTACTGCATGAACACAAGAAGCATTGCGTCTAGGAAGCTCAACTACCCGTGGGAAGAACATCTCGCTCTACTGCATGAACACAAGAAGCATTGCGTCTAGGAAGCTCAACTACCCGTGGGACAGAACATCTCGCTCTACTGCATGAACACAAGAAGCATTGCGTCTAGGAAGCTCAACTACCCGTGGGACAGAACATCTCGCTCTACTGCATGAACACAAGAAGCATTGCGTCTAGAAAGCTTAACTACCCGTGGGACAGAACATCTCGCTCTACTGCATGAACACAAGAAGCATTGCGTCTAGGAAGCTCAACTACCCGTGGGACAGAACATCTCGCTCTACTGCATGAACACAAGAAGCATTGCGTCTAGGAAGCTCAACTACCTGTGGGACAGAACATCTCGCTCTACTGCATGAACACAAGAAGCATTGCGTCTAGGAAGCTCAACTACCCGTGGGACAGAACATCTCGCTCTACTGCATGAACACAAGAAGCATTGCGTCTAGGAAGCTCAACTACCCGTGGGAAGAACATCTCGCTCTACTGCATGAACACAAGAAGCATTGCGTCTAGGAAGCTCAACTACCCGTGGGAAGAACATCTCGCTCTACTGCATGAACACAAGAAGCATTGCGTCTAGGAAGCTCAACTACCCGTGGGACAGAACATCTCGCTCTACTGCATGAACACAAGAAGCATTGCGTCTAGGAAGCTCAACTACCCGAGGGACAGAACATTTCGCTCTACTGCATCAACACAAGAAGCATTGCGTCTAGGAAGCTCAACTACCCGGGGGAAGAACATCTCGCTCTACTGCATGAACACAAGAAGCATTGCGTCTAGGAAGCTCAACTACATGTGGGACAGAACATCTCGCTCTACTGCATGAACACAAGAAGCATTTCGTCTAGGAAGCTCAACTACCCGTGGGACAGAACATCTCGCTCTACTGCATAAACACAAGAAGCATTGCGTCTAGGAAGATCAACTACCCGTGGGACAGAACATCTCGCTCTACTGCATCAACACAAGAAGCATTGCGTCTAGGAAGCTCAACTACCCGTGGGAAGAACATCTCGCTCTACTGCATGAACACAAGAAGCATTGCGTCTAGGAAGCTCAACTACCTGTGGGACAGAACATCTCGCTCCATGAACACAAGAAGCATTGCGTCTAGGAAGCTCAACTACCCGTGGGACAGAACATCTCGCTCTACTGCATGAACACAAGAAGCATTGCGTCTAGGAAGCTCAACTACCCGTGGGAAGAACATCTCGCTCTACTGCATGAACACAAGAAGCATTGCGTCTAGGAAGCTCAACTACCTGTGGGACAGAACATCTCGCTCTACTGCATGAACACAAGAAGCATTGCGTCTAGGAAGCTCAACTACCCGTGGGAAGAACATCTCGCTCTACTGCATGAACACAAGAAGCATTGCGTCTAGGAAGCTCAACTACCCGGGGGAAGAACATCTCGCTCTACTGCATCAACACAAGAAGCATTGCGTCTCGGAAGCTCAACTACCCGTGGGACAGAACATCTCGCTCTACTGCATGAACACAAGAAGCATTGCGTCTAGGAAGCTCAACTACCCGTGGGACAGAACATCTCGCTCTACTGCATGAACACAAGAAGCATTGCGTCCAGGAAGCTCAACTACCCGTGGGACAGAACATCTCGCTCTACTGCATGAACACAAGAAGCATTGCGTCTAGGAAGCTCAACTACCCGTGGGAAGAACATCTCGCTCTACTGCATGAACACAAGAAGCATTGCGTCTAGGAAGCTCAACTACCCGTGGGAAGAACATCTCGCTCTAATGCATGAACACAAGAAGCATTACGTCTAGGAAGCTTAACTACCCGTGGGAAGAACATCTCGCTCTACTGCATGAACACAAGAAGCATTGCGTCTAGGAAGCTCAACTACCCGTGGGAAGAACATCTCGCTCTACTGCATGAACACAAGAAGCATTGCGTCTAGGAAGCTCAACTACCCGTGGGAAGAACATCTCGCTCTACTGCATGAACACAAGAAGCATTGCGTCTAGGAAGCTCAACTACCCGTGGGACAGAACATCTCGCTCTACTGCATGAACACAAGAACCATTGCGTCTAGGAAGCTCAACTACCCGTGGGACAGAACATCTCGCTCTACTGCATGAACACAAGAAGCATTGCGTCTAGGAAGCTCAACTACCCGGGGGAAGAACATCTCGCTCTACTGCATGAACACAAGAAGCATTGCGTCTAGGAAGCTCAACTACCCGTGGGAAGAACATCTCGCTCTACTGCATGAACACAAGAAGCATTGCGTCTAGGAAGCTCAACTACCCGTGGGACAGGACATCTCGCTCTACTGCATGAACACAAGAAGCATTGCGTCTAGGAAGCTCAACTACCCGTGGGACAGAACATCTCGCTCTACTGCATGAACACAAGAAGCATTGCGTCTAGGAAGCTCAACTACCCGTGGGACAGAACATCTCGCTCTACTGCATGAACACAAGAAGCATTGCGTCTAGGAAGCTCAACTACCCGTGGGACAGAACATCTCGCTCTACTGCATGAAAACAAGAAGCATTGCGTCTAGGAAGCTCAACTACCCGGGGGAAGAACATCTCGCTCTACTGCATGAACACAAGAAGCATTGCGTCTAGGAAGCTTAACTACCCGGGGGAAGAACATCTCGCTCTACTGCATGAACACAAGAAGCATTGCGTCTAGGAAGCTCAACTACCCGTGGGACAGGCCATCTCGCTCTACTGCATGAACACAAGAAGCATTGCGTCTAGGAAGCTCAACTACCTGTGGGACAGAACATCTCGCTCTACTGCATGAACACAAGAAGCATTGCGTCTAGGAAGCTCAACTAACCGTGGGACAGAAACATCTCGCTCTACTGCATGAACACAAGAAGCATTGCGTCTAGGAAGCTCAACTACCCGTGGGAAGAACATCTCGCTCTACTGCATGAACACAAGAAACATTGCGTCTAGGAAGCTCAACTAACCGTGGGACAGAAACATCTCGCTCTACTGCATGAACACAAGAAGCATTGCGTCTAGGAAGCTCAACTACCCGTGGGACAGAACATCTCGCTCTACTGCATGAACACAAGAAGCATTGCGTCTAGGAAGCTCAACTACCCGTGGGAAGAACATCTCGCTCTACTGCATGAACACAAGAAGCATTGCGTCTAGGAAGCTCAACTACCCGTGGGACAGAACATCTCGCTCTACTGCATGAACACAAGAAGCATTGCGTCTAGGAAGCTCAACTACCCGTGGGACAGAACATCTCGCTCTACTGCATGAACACAAGAAGCATTGCGTCTAGGAAGCTCAACTACCCGTGGGACAGAACATCTCGCTCTACTGCATGAACACAAGAAGCATTGCGTCTAGGAAGCTCAACTACCCGTGGGAAGAACATCTCGCTCTACTGCATGAACACAAGAAGCATTGCGTCTAGGAAGCTCAACTACCCGTGGGACAGAACATCTCGCTCTACTGCATGAACACAAGAAGCATTGCGTCTAGGAAGCTCAACTACCCGTGGGAAGAACATCTCGCTCTACTGCATGAACACAAGAAGAATTGCGTCTAGGAAGCTCAACTACCCGTGGGACAGAACATCTCGCTCTACTGCATGAACACAAGAAGCATTGCGTCTAGGAAGCTCAACTACCCGTGGGACAGAACATCTCGCTCTACTGCATGAACACAAGAAGCATTGCGTCTAGGAAGCTCAACTACCCGGGGGAAGAACATCTCGCTCTACTGCATGAACACAAGAAGCATTGCGTCTAGGAAGATCAACTACCCGGGGCAAGAACATCTCGCTCTACTGCATGAACACAAGAAGCATTGCGTCTAGGAAGCTCAACTACCCGTGGGACAGAACATCTCGCTCTACTGCATCAACACAAGAAGCATTGCGTCTAGGAAGCTCAACTACCCGTGGGAAGAACATCTCGCTCTACTGCATGAACACAAGAAGCATTGCGTCTAGGAAGCTCAACTACCCGTGGGACAGAACATCTCGCTCTACTGCATGAACACAAGAAGCATTGCGTCTAGGAAGCTCAACTACCCAAGGGACAGAACATCTCGCTCTACTGCATGAACACAAGAAGCATTGCGTCTAGGAAGCTCAACTACCCGTGGGACAGGACATCTCGCTCTACTGCATGAACACAAGAAGCATTGCGTCTAGGAAGCTCAACTACCCGTGGGAAGAACATCTCGCTCTACTGCATGAACACAAGAAGCATTGCGTCTAGGAAGCTCAACTTCCCGTGGGACAGAACATCTCGCTCTACTGCATGAACACAAGAAGCATTGCGTCTAGGAAGCTCAACTACCCGTGGGACAGAAAATCTCGCTCTACTGCATGAACACAAGAAGCATTGCGTCTAGGAAGCTCAACTACCCGTGGGACAGAACATCTCGCTCTACTGCATGAACACAAGAAGCATTGCGTCTAGGAAGCTCCACTACCCGTGGGAAGAACATCTCGCTCTACTGCATGAACACAAGAAGCATTGCGTCTAGGAAGCTCAACTACCCGTGGGACAGAACATCTCGCTCTACTGCATGAACACAAGAAGCATTGCGTCTAGGAAGCTCAACTACCCGTGGGACAGAACATCTCGCTCTACTGCATGAACACAAGAAGCATTGCGTCTAGGAAGCTCAACTACCCGTGGGAAGAACATCTTGCTCTACTGCATGAACACAAGAAGCATTGCGTCTAGGAAGCTTAACTACCCGGGGGGAGAACATCTCGCTCTACTGCATGAACACAAGAAGCATTGCATCTAGGAAGCTCAACTACCCGTGGGACAGGCCATCTCGCTCTACTGCATGAACACAAGAAGCATTGCGTCTAGGAAGCTCAACTACCCGTGGGACAGAACATCTCGCTCTACTGCATGAACACAAGAAGCATTGCGTCTAGGAAGCTCAACTACCCGTGGGACAGAACATCTCGCTCTACTGCATGAACACAAGAAGCATTGCGTCTAGGAAGCTCAACTACCCGTGGGACAGAACATCTCGCTCTACTGCATGAACACAAGAAGCATTGCGTCTAGGAAGCTCAACTACCCGGGGGAAGAACATCTCGCTCTACTGCATGAACACAAGAAGCATTGCGTCTAGGAAGCTCAACTACCCGGGGGAAGAACATCTCGCTCTACTGCATGAACACAAGAAGCATTGCGTCTAGGAAGCTCAACTACCCGTGGGACAGAACATCTCGCTCTACTGCATGAACACAAGAAGCATTGCGTCTAGGAAGCTCAACTACCCGTGGGACAGAACATCTCGCTCTACTGCATGAACACAAGAAGCATTGCGTCTAGGAAGCTCAACTACCCGTGGGACAGAACATCTCGCTCTACTGCATGAACACAAGAAGCATTGCGTCTAGGAAGCTCAACTACCCGTGGGACAGAACATCTCGCTCTACTGCATGAACACAAGAAGCATTGCGTCTAGGAAGCTCAACTACCCGGGGGAAGAACATTTAGCTCTACTGCATGAACACAAGAAGCATTGCGTCAAGGAAGCTCAACTACCTGTGGGACAGAACATCTCGCTCTACTGCATGAACACAAGTAGCATTGCGTCTAGGAAGCTCAACTACCCGTGGGACAGAACATCTCGCTCTACTGCATGAACACAAGAAGCATTGCGTCTAGGAAGCTCAACTACCCGTGGGACAGAACATCTCGCTCTACTGCATGAACACAAGAAGCATTGCGTCTAGGAAGCTCAACTACCCGTGGGACAGAACATCTCGCTCTACTGCATGAACACAAGAAGCATTGCGTCTAGGAAGCTCAACTACCCGTGGGACAGAACATTTCTCTCTACTGCATCAACACAAGAAGCATTGCGTCTAGGAAGCTCAACTACCCGGGGGAAGAACATCTCGCTCTACTGCATGAACACAAGAAGCATTGCGTCTAGGAAGCTCAACTACCCGTGGGACAGAACATCTCGCTCTACTGCATGAACACAAGAAGCATTGCGTCTAGGAAGCTCAACTACCCGTGGGACAGAACATCTCGCTCTACTGCATGAACACAAGAAGCATTGCGTCTAGGAAGCTCAACTACCCGTGGGACAGAACATCTCGCTCTACTGCATGAACACAAGAAGCATTGCGTCTAGGAAGCTCAACTACCCGGGGGAAGAACATCTCGCTCTACTGCATGAACACAAGAAGCATTGCGTCTAGGAAGCTCAACTAACCGTGGGACAGAACATCTCGCTCTACTGCATGAACACAAGAAGCATTGCGTCTAGGAAGCTCAACTACCCGTGGGAAGAACATCTCGCTCTACTGCATGAACACAAGAAGCATTGCGTCTTGGAAGCTCAACTACCCGTGGGACAGAACATCTCGCTCTACTGCATGAACACAAGAAGCATTGCGTCTAGGAAGCTCAACTACCCGTGGGAAGAACATCTCGCTCTACTGCATGAACACAAGAAGAATTGCGTCTAGGAAGCTCAACTACCCGTGGGACAGAACATCTCGCTCTACTGCATGAACACAAGAAGCATTGCGTCTAGGAAGCTCAACTACCCGTGGGACAGAACATCTCGCTCTACTGCATGAACACAAGAAGCATTGCGTCTAGGAAGCTCAACTACCCGGGGGAAGAACATCTCGCTCTACTGCATGAAACCAAGAAGCATTGCGTCAAGGAAGATCAACTACCCGGGGCAAGAACATCTCGCTCTACTGCATGAACACAAGAAGCATTGCGTCTAGGAAGATCAACTACCCGGGGGAAGAACATCTCGCTCTACTGCATGAACACAAGAAGCATTGCGTCTAGGAAGCTTAACTACCCGTGGGACAGGCCATCTCGCTCTACTGCATGAACACAAGAAGCATTGCGTCTAGGAAGCTCATCTACCTGTGGGACAGAACATCTCGCTCTACTGCATGAACACAAGAAGCATTGCGTCTAGGAAGCTCAACTACCCGTGGGACAGAACATCTCGCTCTACTGCATGAACACAAGAAGCATTGCGTCTAGGAAGCTCAACTACCCAAGGGACAGAACATCTCGCTCTACTGCATGAACACAAGAAGCATTGCGTCTAGGAAGCTCAACTACCCGTGGGACAGGACATCTCGCTCTACTGCATGAACACAAGAAGCATTGCGTCTAGGAAGCTCAACTACCCGTGGGACAGGACATCTCGCTCTACTGCATGAACACAAGAAGCATTGCGTCTAGGAAGCTCAACTACCCGTGGGACAGAACATCTCGCTCTACTGCATGAACACAAGAAGCATTGCGTCTAGGAAGCTCAACTACCCGTGGGACAGAACATCTCGCTCTACTGCATGAACACAAATAGCATTGCGTCTAGGAAGCTCAACTACCCGTGGGACAGAACATCTCGCTCTACTGCATGAACACAAGAAGCATTGCGTCTAGGAAGCTCAACTACCTGTGGGACAGAACATCTCGCTCTACTGCATGAACACAAGAAGCATTGCGTCTAGGAAGCTCAACTACCCGTGGGAAGAACATCTCGCTCTACTGCATGAACACAAGAAGCATTGCGTCTAGGAAGCTCAACTACCTGTGGGACAGAACATCTCGCTCTACTGCATGAACACAAGAAGCATTGCGTCTAGGAAGCTCAACTACCCGTGGGACAGAACATCTCGCTCTACTGCATGAACACAAGAAGCATTGCGTCTAGGAAGCTCAACTACCCGTGGGACAGAACATCTCGCTCTACTGCATGAACACAAGAAGCATTGCGTCTAGGAAGCTCAACTACCCGTGGGAAGAACATCTCGCTCTACTGCATGAACACAAGAAGCATTGCGTCTAGGAAGCTCAACTACCTGTGGGACAGAACATCTCGCTCTACTGCATGAACACAAGAAGCATTGCGTCTAGGAAGCTCAACTACCCGTGGGACAGAACATCTCGCTCTACTGCATGAACACAAGAAGCATTGCGTCTAGGAAGCTCAACTACCCGTGGGACAGAACATCTCGCTCTACTGCATGAACACAAGAAGCATTGCGTCTAGGAAGCTCAACTACCCGTAGGACAGAACATCTCGCTCTACTGCATGAACACAAGAAGCATTGCGTCTAGGAAGCTCAACTACCCGTGGGAAGAACATCTTGCTCTACTGCATGAACACAAGAAGCATTGCGTCTAGGAAGCTCAACTACCCGTGGGACAGAACATCTCGCTCTACTGCATGAACACAAGAAGCATTGCGTCTAGGAAGCTCAACTACCCGTGGGACAGAACATCTCGCTCTACTGCATGAACACAAGAAGCATTGCGTCTAGGAAGATCAACTACCCGTGGGACAGAACATCTCGCTCTACTGCATCAACACAAGAAGCATTGCGTCTAGGAAGCTCAACTACCCGTGGGAAGAACATCTCGCTCTACTGCATGAACACAAGAAGCATTGCGTCTAGGAAGCTCAACTACCTGTGGGACAGAACATCTCGCTCTACTGCATGAACACAAGAAGCATTGCGTCTAGGAAGCTCAACTACCCGTGGGACAGAACATCTCGCTCTACTGCATGAACACAAGAAGCATTGCGTCTAGGAAGCTTAACTACCCGGGGGAAGAACATCTCGCTCTACTGCATGAACACAAGAAGCATTGCGTCTAGGAAGCTCAACTACCCGTGGGACAGAACATCTCGCTCTACTGCATGAACACAAGAAGCATTGCATCTAGGAAGCTCAACTACCCGTGGGACAGGCCATCTCGCTCTACTGCATGAACACAAGAAGCATTGCGTCTAGGAAGCTCAACTACCCGTGGGACAGAACATCTCGCTCTACTGCATTAACACAAGAAGCATTGCGTCTAGGAAGCTCAACTACCCGTGGGACAGAACATCTTGCTCTACTGCATGAACACAAGAAGCATTGCGTCTAGGAAGCTCAACTACCCGTGGGACAGAACATCTCGCTCTACTGCATGAACACAAGAAGCATTGCGTCTAGGAAGCTCAACTACCCGGGGGAAGAACATTTAGCTCTACTGCATGAACACAAGAAGCATTGCGTCTAGGAAGCTCAACTACCTGTGGGACAGAACATCTCGCTCTACTGCATGAACACAAGTAGCATTGCGTCTAGGAAGCTCAACTACCCGTGGGAAGAACATCTCGCTCTACTGCATGAACACAAGAAGCATTGCGTCTAGGAAGCTCAACTACCCGTGGGACAGAACATCTCGCTCTACTGCATGAACACAAGAAGCATTGCGTCTAGGAAGCTCAACTACCCGTGGGACAGAACATTTCTCTCTACTGCATCAACACAAGAAGCATTGCGTCTAGGAAGCTCAACTACCCGGGGGAAGAACATCTCGCTCTACTGCATGAACACAAGAAGCATTGCGTCTAGGAAGCTCAACTACCCGTGGGACAGAACATCTCGCTCTACTGCATGAACACAAGAAGCATTGCGTCTAGGAAGCTCAACTACCCGTGGGACAGAACATCTCGCTCTACTGCATGAACACAAGAAGCATTGCGTCTAGGAAGCTCAACTACCCGTGGGACAGAACATCTCGCTCTACTGCATCAACACAAATAGCATTGCGTCTAGGAAGCTCAACTACCCGTGGGACAGGCCATCTCGCTCTACTGCATGAACACAAGAAGCATTGCGTCTAGGAAGCTCAACTACCCGTGGGACAGAACATCTCGCTCTACTGCATGAACACAAGAAGCATTGCGTCTAGGAAGCTCAACTACCCGTGGGACAGAACATCTCGCTCTACTGCATGAACACAAGAAGCATTGCGTCTAGGAAGCTCAACTACCCGTGGGACAGGACATCTCGCTCTACTGCATGAACACAAGAAGCATTGCGTCTAGGAAGCTCAACTACCCGTGGGAAGAACATCTCGCTCTACTGCATGAACACAAGAAGCATTGCGTCTTGGAAGCTCAACTACCCGTGGGACAGAACATCTCGCTCTACTGCATGAACACAAGAAGCATTGCGTCTAGGAAGCTCAACTACCCGTGGGACAGAACATCTCGCTCTACTGCATCAACACAAGAAGCATTGCGTCTAGGAAGCTCAACTACCCGTGGGACAGGCCATCTCGCTCTACTGCATGAACACAAGAAGCATTGCGTCTAGGAAGCTCAACTACCCGTGGGACAGAACATCTCGCTCTACTGCATGAACACAAGAAGCATTGCGTCTAGGAAGCTCAACTACCCGTGGGACAGAACATCTCGCTCTACTGCATGAACACAAGAAGCATTGCGTCTAGGAAGCTCAACTACCCGTGGGACAGAACATCTCGCTCTACTGCATGAACACAAGAAGCATTGCGTCTAGGAAGCTTAACTACCCGATGGAAGAACATCTCGCTCTACTGCATGAACACAAGTAGCATTGCGTCTAGGAAGCTCAACTACCCGTGGGACAGGACATCTCGCTCTACTGCATGAACACAAGAAGCATTGCGTCTAGGAAGCTCAACTACCCGTGGGACAGGACATCTCGCTCTACTGCATGAACACAAGAAGCATTGCGTCTAGGAAGCTCAACTACCCGTGGGAAGAACATCTCGCTCTACTGCATGAACACAAGAAGCATTGCGTCTAGGAAGCTCAACTACCCGTGGGACAGGACATCTCGCTCTACTGCATGAACACAAGAAGCATTGCGTCTAGGAAGCTCAACTACCCGTGGGACAGAACATCTCGCTCTACTGCATGAACACAAGAACCATTGCGTCTAGGAAGCTCAACTACCCGTGGGACAGAACATCTCGCTCTACTGCATGAACACAAGAAGCATTGCGTCTAGGAAGCTCAACTACCCGTGGGAAGAACATCTCGCTCTACTGCATGAACACAAGAAGCATTGCGTCTAGGAAGCTAACTACCCGTGGGACAGGACATCTCGCTCTACTGCATGAACACAAGAAGCATTGCGTCTAGGAAGCTCAACTACCCGTGGGACAGAACATCTCGCTCTACTGCATGAACACAAGAAGCATTGCGTCTAGGAAGCTCAACTACCCGTGGGACAGAACATCTCGCTCTACTGCATGAACACAAGAAGCATTGCGTCTAGGAAGCTCAACTACCCGTGGGACAGGACATCTCGCTCTACTGCATGAACACAAGAAGCATTGCGTCTAGGAAGCTCAACTACCCGTGGGACAGAACATCTCGCTCTACTGCATGAACACAAATAGCATTGCGTCTAGGAAGCTCAACTACCCGTGGGACAGAACATCTCGCTCTACTGCATGAACACAAGAAGCATTGCGTCTAGGAAGCTCAACTACCCGTGGGACAGAACATCTCGCTCTACTGCATGAACACAAGAAGCATTGCGTCTAGGAAGCTCAACTACCCGTGGGACAGAACATCTCGCTCTACTGCATGAACACAAATAGCATTGCGTCTAGGAAGCTCAACTACCCGTGGGACAGAACATCTCGCTCTACTGCATGAACACAAGAAGCATTGCGTCTAGGAAGCTCAACTACCCGTGGGACAGAACATCTCGCTCTACTGCATGAACACAAGAAGCATTGCGTCTAGGAAGCTCAACTACCCGTGGGACAGAACATCTCGCTCTACTGCATGAACACAAGAAGCATTGCGTCTAGGAAGCTCAACTACCCGTGGGACAGAACATCTCGCTCTACTGCATGAACACAAGAAGCATTGCGTCTAGGAAGCTCAACTACCCGTGGGACAGAACATCTCGCTCTACTGCATGAACACAAGAAGCATTGCGTCTAGGAAGCTCAACTACCCGTGGGACAGAACATCTCGCTCTACTGCATGAACACAAGAAGCATTGCGTCTAGGAAGCTCAACTACCCGTGGGACAGAACATCTCGCTCTACTGCATGAACACAAGAAGCATTGCGTCTAGGAAGCTCAACTACCCGTGGGACAGAACATCTCGCTCTACTGCATGAACACAAGAAGCATTGCGTCTAGGAAGCTCAACTACCCGTGGGACAGAACATCTCGCTCTACTGCATGAACACAAGAAGCATTGCGTCTAGGAAGCTCAACTACCCGTGGGACAGAACATCTCGCTCTACTGCATGAACACAAGAAGCATTGCGTCTAGGAAGCTCAACTACCCGTGGGACAGAACATCTCGCTCTACTGCATGAACACAAGAAGCATTGCGTCTAGGAAGCTCAACTACCCGTGGGACAGAACATCTCGCTCTACTGCATGAACACAAGAAGCATTGCGTCTAGGAAGCTCAACTACCCGTGGGACAGGACATCTCGCTCTACTGCATGAACACAAGAAGCTCTGCGTCTAGGAAGCTCAACTACCCGTGGGACAGGACATCTCGCTCTACTGCATGAACACAAGAAGCATTGCGTCTAGGAAGCTCAACTACCCGTGGGACAGAACATCTCGCTCTACTGCATGAACACAAGAAGCATTGCGTCTAGGAAGCTGAACTACCCGTGGGACAGAACATCTCGCTCTACTGCATGAACACAAATAGCATTGCGTCTAGGAAGCTCAACTACCCGTGGGACAGAACATCTCGCTCTACTGCATGAACACAAGAAGCATTGCGTCTAGGAAGCTCAACTACCTGTGGGACAGAACATCTCGCTCTACTGCATGAACACAAGAAGCATTGCGTCTAGGAAGCTCAACTACCCGTGGGACAGAACATCTCGCTCTACTGCATGAACACAAGAAGCATTGCGTCTAGGAAGCTCAACTACCCGTGGGAAGAACATCTCGCTCTACTGCATGAACACAAGAAGCATTGCGTCTAGGAAGCTCAACTACCCGTGGGACAGAACATCTCGCTCTACTGCATGAACACAAGAAGCATTGCGTCTAGGAAGCTCAACTACCCGTGGGACAGAACATCTCACTCTACTGCATGAACACAAGAAGCATTGCGTCTAGGAAGCTCAACTACCCGTGGGACAGAACATCTCGCTCTACTGCATGAACACAAATAGCATTGCGTCTAGGAAGCTCAACTACCCGTGGGACAGAACATCTCGCTCTACTGCATGAACACAAGAAGCATTGCGTCTAGGAAGCTCAACTACCCGTGGGAAGAACATCTCGCTCTACTGCATGAACACAAGAAGCATTGCGTCTAGGAAGCTCAACTACCCGGGGGAAGAACATCTCGCTCTACTGCATGAACACAAGAAGCATTGCGTCTAGGAAGCTCAACTACCCGTGGGACAGAACATCTCGCTCTACTGCATGAACACAAATAGCATTGCGTCTAGGAAGCTCAACTACCCGTGGGACAGAACATCTCGCTCTACTGCATGAACACAAGAAGCATTGCGTCTAGGAAGCTCAACTACCCGTGGGACAGAACATCTCGCTCTACTGCATGAACACAAGAAGCATTGCGTCTAGGAAGCTCAACTACCTGTGGGACAGAACATCTCGCTCTACTGCATGAACACAAGAAGCATTGAGTCTAGGAAGCTCAACTACCCGTGGGACAGAACATCTCGCTCTACTGCATGACAACAAGAAGCATTGCGTCTAGGAAGCTCAACTACCCGTGGGACAGAACATCTCGCTCTACTGCATGAACACAAGAAGCATTGCGTCTAGGAAGCTCAACTACCTGTGGGACAGAACATCTCGCTCTACTGCATAGACACAAGAATCATTGCATCTAGGAAGCTCAACTACCCGTGGGACAGAACATCTCGCTCTACTGCATGAACACAAGAAGCATTGCGTCTAGGAAGCTCAACTACCCGGGGGAAGAACATCTCGCTCTACTGCATGAACACAAGAAGCATTGCGTCTAGGAAGCTCAACTACCCGGGGGAAGAACATCTCGCTCTACTGCATGAACACAAGAAGCATTGCGTCTAGGAAGCTCAACTACCCGTGGGAAGAACATCTCGCTCTACTGCATGAACACAAGAAGCATTGCGTCTAGGAAGCTCAACTACCCGTGGGAAGAACATCTCGCTCTACTGCATGAACACAAGAAGCATTGCGTCTAGGAAGCTCAACTACCCGTGGGACAGAACATCTCGCTCTACTGCATGAACACAAGAAGCATTGCGTCTAGGAAGCTCAACTACCCGGGGGAAGAACATCTCGCTCTACTGCATGAACACAAGAAGCATTGCGTCTAGGAAGCTCAACTACCCGGGGGACAGAACATCTCGCTCTACTGCATGAACACAAGAAGCATTGCGTCTAGGAAGCTCAACTACCCGTGGGAAGAACATCTCGCTCTACTGCATGAACACAAGAAGCATTGCGTCTAGGAAGCTCAACTACCCGTGGGACAGAACATCTCGCTCAACTGCATCAACACAAGAAGCATTGCGTCTAGGAAGCTCAACTACCCGTGGGACAGAACATCTCGCTCTACTGCATCAACACAAGAAGCATTGCGTCTAGGAAGCTCAACTACCCGTGGGACAGAACATCTCGCTCTACTGCATCAACACAAGAAGCATTGCGTCTAGGAAGCTCAACTACCCGTGGGACAGAACATCTCGCTCTACTGCATGAACACAAGAAGCATTGCGTCTAGGAAGCTCAACTACCCGTGGGAAGAACATCTCGCTCTACTGCATGAACACAAGAAGCATTGCGTCTAGGAAGCTCAACTACCCGTGGGACAGAACATCTCGCTCTACTGCATGAACACAAGAAGCATTGCGTCTAGGGAGCTCAACTACCCGGGGGAAGAACATCTCGCTCTACTGCATGAACACAAGAAGCATTGCGTCTAGGAAGCTCAACTACCCGTGGGACAGAACATCTCGCTCTACTGCATGAACACAAGAAGCATTGCGTCTAGGAAGCTCAACTACCCGTGGGACAGAACATCTCACTCTACTGCATGAACACAAGAAGCATTGCGTCTAGGAAGCTCAACTACCCGTGGGACAGAACATCTCGCTCTACTGCATGAACACAAGAAGCATTGCGTCTAGGAAGCTTAACTACCCGATGGAAGAACATCTCGCTCTACTGCATGAACACAAGAAGCATTGCGTCTAGGAAGCTCAACTACCCGTGGGACAGGCCATCTCGCTCTACTGCATGAACACAAGAAGCATTGCGTCTAGGAAGCTCAACTACCCGTGGGACAGAACATCTCGCTCTACTGCATGAACACAAGAAGCATTGCGTCTAGGAAGCTCAACTACCCGTGGGACAGAACATCTCGCTCTACTGCATGAACACAAGAAGCATTGCGTCTAGGAAGCTCAACTACCCGTGGGAAGAACATCTCGCTCTACTGCATGAACACAAGAAGCATTGCGTCTAGGAAGCTCAACTACCCGGGGGAAGAACATCTCGCTCTACTGCATGAACACAAGAAGCATTGCGTCTAGGAAGCTCAACTACCCGTGGGACAGAACATCTCGCTCTACTGCATGAACACAAGAAGCATTGCGTCTAGGAAGCTCAACTACCCGGGGGAAGAACATCTCGCTCTACTGCATGAACACAAGAAGCATTGCGTCTAGGAAGCTCAACTACCCGGGGGACAGAACATCTCGCTCTACTGCATGAACACAAGAAGCATTGCGTCTAGGAAGCTCAACTACCCGTGGGAAGAACATCTCGCTCTACTGCATGAACACAAGAAGCATTGCGTCTAGGAAGCTCAACTACCCGTGGGACAGAACATCTCGCTCTACTGCATCAACACAAGAAGCATTGCGTCTAGGAAGCTCAACTACCCGTGGGACAGAACATCTCGCTCTACTGCATCAACACAAGAAGCATTGCGTCTAGGAAGCTCAACTACCCGTGGGACAGAACATCTCGCTCTACTGCATCAACACAAGAAGCATTGCGTCTAGGAAGCTCAACTACCCGTGGGACAGAACATCTCGCTCTACTGCATGAACACAAGAAGCATTGCGTCTAGGAAGCTCAACTACCCGTGGGAAGAACATCTCGCTCTACTGCATGAACACAAGAAGCATTGCGTCTAGGAAGCTCAACTACCCGTGGGACAGAACATCTCGCTCTACTGCATGAACACAAGAAGCATTGCGTCTAGGGAGCTCAACTACCCGGGGGAAGAACATCTCGCTCTACTGCATGAACACAAGAAGCATTGCGTCTAGGAAGCTCAACTACCCGTGGGACAGAACATCTCGCTCTACTGCATGAACACAAGAAGCATTGCGTCTAGGAAGCTCAACTACCCGTGGGACAGAACATCTCACTCTACTGCATGAACACAAGAAGCATTGCGTCTAGGAAGCTCAACTACCCGTGGGACAGAACATCTCGCTCTACTGCATGAACACAAGAAGCATTGCGTCTAGGAAGCTTAACTACCCGATGGAAGAACATCTCGCTCTACTGCATGAACACAAGAAGCATTGCGTCTAGGAAGCTCAACTACCCGTGGGACAGGCCATCTCGCTCTACTGCATGAACACAAGAAGCATTGCGTCTAGGAAGCTCAACTACCCGTGGGACAGAACATCTCGCTCTACTGCATGAACACAAGAAGCATTGCGTCTAGGAAGCTCAACTACCCGTGGGACAGAACATCTCGCTCTACTGCATGAACACAAGAAGCATTGCGTCTAGGAAGCTCAACTACCCGTGGGAAGAACATCTCGCTCTACTGCATGAACACAAGAAGCATTGCGTCTAGGAAGCTCAACTACCCGGGGGAAGAACATCTCGCTCTACTGCATGAACACAAGAAGCATTGCGTCTAGGAAGCTCAACTACCCGTGGGACAGAACATCTCGCTCTACTGCATGAACACAAGAAGCATTGCGTCTAGGAAGCTCAACTACCCGTGGGACAGAACATCTCGCTCTACTGCATGAACACAAGAAGCATTGCGTCTAGGAAGCTCAACTACCTGTGGGACAGAACATCTCGCTCTACTGCATGAACACAAGAAGCATTGCGTCTAGAAAGCTCAACTACCCGTGGGAAGAACATCTCGCTCTACTGCATGAACACAAGAAGCATTGCGTCTAGGAAGCTCAACTACCCGTGGGACAGAACATCTCGCTCTACTGCATGAACACAAGAAGCATTGCGTCTAGGAAGCTCAACTACCCGTGGGACAGAACATCTCGCTCTACTGCATGAACACAAGAAGCATTGCGTCTAGGAAGCTCAACTACCCGTGGGACAGAACATCTCGCTCTACTGCATGAACACAAGAAGCATTGCGTCTAGGAAGCTCAACTACCCGTGGGAAGAACATCTCGCTCTACTGCATGAACACAAGAAGCATTGCGTCTAGGAAGCTCAACTACCCGTGGGAAGAACATCTCGCTCTACTGCATGAACACAAGAAGCATTGCGTCTAGGAAGCTCAACTACCCGTGGGACAGAACATCTCGCTCTACTGCATGAACACAAGAAGCATTGCGTCTAGGAAGCTCAACTACCCGTGGGACAGAACATCTCGCTCTACTGCATGAACACAAGAAGCATTGCGTCTAGGAAGCTCAACTACCCGTGGGACAGAACATCTCGCTCTACTGCATGAACACAAGAAGCATTGCGTCTAGGAAGCTCAACTACCTGTGGGACAGAACATCTCGCTCTACTGCATGAACACAAGAAGCATTGCGTCTAGGAAGCTCAACTACCCGGGGGAAGAACATCTCGCTCTACTGCATGAACACAAGAAGCATTGCGTCTAGGAAGCTCATCTACCTGTGGGACAGAACATCTCGCTCTACTGTATGAACACAAGAAGCATTGCGTCTAGGAAGCTCAACTACCCGTGGGACAGAACATCTCGCTCTACTGCATGAACACAAGAAGCATTGCGTCTAGGAAGCTCAACTACCCGTGGGAAGAACATCTCGCTCTACTGCATGAACACAAGAAGCATTGCGTCTAGGAAGCTCAACTACCCGTGGGAAGAACATCTCGCTCTACTGCATGAACACAAGAAGCATTGCGTCTAGGAAGCTCAACTACCCGTGGGACAGAACATCTCGCTCTACTGTATGAACACAAGAAGCATTGCGTCTAGGAAGCTCAACTACCCGTGGGACAGAACATCTCGCTCTACTGCATGAACACAAGAAGCATTGCGTCTCGGAAGCTCAACTACCCGTGGGACAGAACATCTCGCTCTACTGCATGAACACAAGAAGCATTGCGTCTAGGAAGCTCAACTACCCGTGGGACAGAACATCTCGCTCTACTGCATGAACACAAGAACCATTGCGTCTAGGAAGCTCAACTACCCGTGGGACAGGCCATCTCGCTCTACTGCATGAACACAAGAAGCATTGCGTCTAGGAAGCTCAACTACCCGTGGGACAGAACATCTCGCTCTACTGCATGAACACAAGAAGCATTGCGTCTAGGAAGCTCAACTACCCGTGGGACAGAACATCTCGCTCTACTGCATGAACACAAGAAGCATTGCGTCTAGGAAGCTCAACTACCCGGGGGAAGAACATCTCGCTCTACTGCATGAACACAAGAAGCATTGCGTCTAGGAAGCTCAACTACCCGTGGGACAGAACATCTCGCTCTACTGCATGAACACAAGAAGCATTGCGTCTAGGAAGCTCAACTACCCGTGGGACAGAACATCTCGCTCTACTGCATGAACACAAGAAGCATTGCGTCTAGGAAGCTCAACTACCTGTGGGACAGAACATCTCGCTCTACTGCATCAACACAAGAAGCATTGCGTCTAGGAAGCTCAACTACCTGTGGGACAGAACATCTCGCTCTACTGCATGAACACAAGAAGCATTGCGTCTATGAAGCTCAACTACCCGTGGGACAGAACATCTCGCTCTACTGCATGAACACAAGAAGCATTGCGTCTAGGAAGCTCAACTACCCGGGGGACAGAACATCTCGCTCTACTGCATGAACACAAGAAGCATTGCGTCTAGGAAGCTCAACTACCCGTGGGACAGAACATCTCGCTCTACTGCATGAACACAAGAAGCATTGCGTCTAGGAAGCTCAACTACCCGGGGGACAGAACATCTCGCTCTACTGCATGAACACAAGAAGCATTGCGTCTAGGAAGCTCATCTACCTGTGGGACAGAACATCTCGCTCTACTGTATGAACACAAGAAGCATTGCGTCTAGGAAGCTCAACTACCTGTGGGACAGAACATCTCGCTCTACTGCATCAACACAAGAAGCATTGCGTCTAGGAAGCTCAACTACCCGTGGGAAGAACATCTCGCTCTACTGCATGAACACAAGAAGCATTGCGTCTAGGAAGCTCAACTACCCGTGGGAAGAACATCTCGCTCTACTGCATGAACACAAGAAGCATTGCGTCTAGGAAGCTCAACTACCCGTGGGACAGAACATCTCGCTCTACTGTATGAACACAAGAAGCATTGCGTCTAGGAAGCTCAACTACCCGTGGGACAGAACATCTCGCTCTACTGCATGAACACAAGAAGCATTGCGTCTCGGAAGCTCAACTACCCGTGGGACAGAACATCTCGCTCTACTGCATGAACACAAGAAGCATTGCGTCTAGGAAGCTCAACTACCCGTGGGACAGAACATCTCGCTCTACTGCATGAACACAAGAACCATTGCGTCTAGGAAGCTCAACTACCCGTGGGACAGGCCATCTCGCTCTACTGCATGAACACAAGAAGCATTGCGTCTAGGAAGCTCAACTACCCGTGGGACAGAACATCTCGCTCTACTGCATGAACACAAGAAGCATTGCGTCTAGGAAGCTCAACTACCCGTGGGACAGAACATCTCGCTCTACTGCATGAACACAAGAAGCATTGCGTCTAGGAAGCTCAACTACCCGGGGGAAGAACATCTCGCTCTACTGCATGAACACAAGAAGCATTGCGTCTAGGAAGCTCAACTACCCGTGGGACAGAACATCTCGCTCTACTGCATGAACACAAGAAGCATTGCGTCTAGGAAGCTCAACTACCCGTGGGACAGAACATCTCGCTCTACTGCATGAACACAAGAAGCATTGCGTCTAGGAAGCTCAACTACCTGTGGGACAGAACATCTCGCTCTACTGCATCAACACAAGAAGCATTGCGTCTAGGAAGCTCAACTACCTGTGGGACAGAACATCTCGCTCTACTGCATGAACACAAGAAGCATTGCGTCTATGAAGCTCAACTACCCGTGGGACAGAACATCTCGCTCTACTGCATGAACACAAGAAGCATTGCGTCTAGGAAGCTCAACTACCCGGGGGACAGAACATCTCGCTCTACTGCATGAACACAAGAAGCATTGCGTCTAGGAAGCTCAACTACCCGTGGGACAGAACATCTCGCTCTACTGCATGAACACAAGAAGCATTGCGTCTAGGAAGCTCAACTACCCGGGGGACAGAACATCTCGCTCTACTGCATGAACACAAGAAGCATTGCGTCTAGGAAGCTCATCTACCTGTGGGACAGAACATCTCGCTCTACTGTATGAACACAAGAAGCATTGCGTCTAGGAAGCTCAACTACCTGTGGGACAGAACATCTCGCTCTACTGCATCAACACAAGAAGCATTGCGTCTAGGAAGCTCAACTACCCGTGGGACAGAACATCTCGCTCTACTGCATGAACACAAGAAGCATTGCGTCTAGGAAGCTCAACTACCCGTGGGACAGAACATCTCGCTCTACTGCATGAACACAAGAAGCATTGCGTCTAGGAAGCTCAACTACCCGTGGGACAGAACATCTCGCTCTACTGCATGAACACAAGAAGCATTGCGTCTAGGAAGCTCAACTACCCGTGGGACAGAACATCTCGCTCTACTGCATGAACACAAGAAGCATTGCGTCTAGGAAGCTCAACTACCCGTGGGACAGAACATCTCGCTCTACTGCATGAACACAAGAAGCATTGCGTCTAGGAAGCTTAACTACCCGTGGGACAGAACATCTCGCTCTACTGCATGAACACAAGAAGCATTGCGTCTAGGAAGCTCAACTACCCGTGGGACAGAACATCTCGCTCTACTGCATGAACACAAGAAGCATTGCGTCTAGGAAGCTCAACTACCCGTGGGACAGAACATCTCGCTCTACTGCATCAACACAAGAAGCATTGCGTCTAGGAAGCTCAACTACCTGTGGGACAGAACATCTCGCTCTACTGCATCAACACAAGAAGCATTGCGTCTAGGAAGCTCAACTACCCGTGGGACAGGACATCTCGCTCTACTGCATGAACACAAGAAGCATTGCGTCTAGGAAGCTCAACTACCCGTGGGAAGAACATCTCGCTCTACTGCATGAACACAAGAAGCATTGCGTCTAGGAAGCTCAACTACCCGTGGGAAGAACATCTCGCTCTACTGCATGAACACAAGAAGCATTGCGTCTAGGAAGCTCAACTACCCGTGGGACAGAACATCTCGCTCTACTGCATGAACACAAGAAGCATTGCGTCTAGGAAGCTCAACTACCCGTGGGAAGAACATCTCGCTCTACTGCATGAACACAAGAAGCATTGCGTCTAGGAAGCTCAACTACCCGTGGGACAGAACATCTCGCTCTACTGCATGAACACAAGAAGCATTGCGTCTAGGAAGCTCAACTACCCGTGGGACAGAACATCTCGCTCTACTGCATGAACACAAGAAGCATTGCGTCTAGGAAGCTCAACTACCCGAGGGAAGAACATCTCGCTCTACTGCATGAACACAAGAAGCATTGCGTCTAGGAAGCTCAACTACCCGAGGGAAGAACATCTCGCTCTACTGCATGAACACAAGAAGCATTGCGTCTAGGAAGCTCAACTACCCGAGGGAAGAACATCTCGCTCTACTGCATGAACACAAGAAGCATTGCGTCTAGGAAGCTCAACTACCCGGGGGAAGAACATCTCGCTCTACTGCATGAACACAAGAAGCATTGCGTCTAGGAAGCTCAACTACCCGTGGGACAGAACATCTCGCTCTACTGCATGAACACAAGAAGCATTGCGTCTAGGAAGCTCAACTACCCGTGGGACAGAACATCTCGCTCTACTGCATGAACACAAGAAGCATTGCGTCTAGGAAGCTCAACTACCCGTGGGACAGAACATCTCGCTCTACTGCATGAACACAAGAAGCATTGCGTCTAGGAAGCTCAACTACCCGTGGGACAGAACATCTCGCTCTACTGCATGAACACAAGAAGCATTGCGTCTAGGAAGCTCAACTACCCGTGGGACAGAACATCTCGCTCTACTGCATGAACACAAGAAGCATTGCGTCTAGGAAGCTTAACTACCCGTGGGACAGGACATCTCGCTCTACTGCATGAACACAAGAAGCATTGCGTCTAGGAAGCTCAACTACCCGTGGGAAGAACATCTCGCTCTACTGCATGAACACAAGAAGCATTGCGTCTAGGAAGCTCAACTACCCGTGGGAAGAACATCTCGCTCTACTGCATGAACACAAGAAGCATTGCGTCTAGGAAGCTCAACTACCCGTGGGACAGAACATCTCGCTCTACTGCATGAACACAAGAAGCATTGCGTCTAGGAAGCTCAACTACCCGTGGGACAGAACATCTCGCTCTACTGCATGAACACAAGAAGCATTGCGTCTAGGAAGCTCAACTACCCGTGGGAAGAACATCTCGCTCTACTGCATGAACACAAGAAGCATTGCGTCTAGGAAGCTCAACTACCCGTGGGACAGAACATCTCGCTCTACTGCATGAACACAAGAAGCATTGCGTCTAGGAAGCTCAACTACCCGTGGGACAGAACATCTCGCTCTACTGCATGAACACAAGAAGCATTGCGTCTAGGAAGCTCAACTACCCGTGGGACAGAACATCTCGCTCTACTGCATGAACACAAGAAGCATTGCGTCTAGGAAGCTCAACTACCCGTGGGAAGAACATCTCGCTCTACTGCATGAACACAAGAAGCATTGCGTCTAGGAAGCTCAACTACCCGTGGGAAGAACATCTCGCTCTACTGCATGAACACAAGAAGCATTGCGTCTAGGAAGCTCAACTACCCGTGGGACAGAACATCTCGCTCTACTGCATGAACACAAGAAGCATTGCGTCTAGGAAGCTCAACTACCCGAGGGACAGAACATTTCGCTCTACTGCATCAACACAAGAAGCATTGCGTCTAGGAAGCTCAACTACCCGGGGGAAGAACATCTCGCTCTACTGCATGAACACAAGAAGCATTGCGTCTAGGAAGCTCAACTACATGTGGGACAGAACATCTCGCTCTACTGCATGAACACAAGAAGCATTGCGTCTAGGAAGCTCAACTACCCGTGGGACAGAACATCTCGCTCTACTGCATGAACACAAGAAGCATTGCGTCTAGGAAGCTCAACTACCCGTGGGACAGAACATCTCGCTCTACTGCATCAACACAAGAAGCATTGCGTCTAGGAAGCTCAACTACCCGTGGGACAGAACATCTCGCTCTACTGCATGAACACAAGAAGCATTGCGTCTAGGAAGATCAACTACCCGTGGGACAGAACATCTCGCTCTACTGCATCAACACAAGAAGCATTGCGTCTAGGAAGCTCAACTACCCGTGGGAAGAACATCTCGCTCTACTGCATGAACACAAGAAGCATTGCGTCTAGGAAGCTCAACTACCTGTGGGACAGAACATCTCGCTCCATGAACACAAGAAGCATTGCGTCTAGGAAGCTCAACTACCCGTGGGACAGAACATCTCGCTCTACTGCATGAACACAAGAAGCATTGCGTCTAGGAAGCTCAACTACCCGTGGGAAGAACATCTCGCTCTACTGCATGAACACAAGAAGCATTGCGTCTAGGAAGCTCAACTACCTGTGGGACAGAACATCTCGCTCTACTGCATGAACACAAGAAGCATTGCGTCTATGAAGCTCAACTACCCGTGGGAAGAACATCTCGCTCTACTGCATGAACACAAGAAGCATTGCGTCTAGGAAGCTCAACTACCCGTGGGACAGAACATCTCGCTCTACTGCATGAACACAAGAAGCATTGCGTCTAGGAAGCTCAACTACCCGTGGGACAGAACATCTCGCTCTACTGCATCAACACAAGAAGCATTGCGTCTAGGAAGATCAACTACCCGTGGGACAGAACATCTCGCTCTACTGCATGAACACAAGAAGCATTGCGTCTAGGAAGCTCAACTACCCGTGGGACAGAACATCTCGCTCTACTGCATGAACACAAGAAGCATTGCGTCTAGGAAGCTCAACTACCCGTGGGACAGAACATCTCGCTCTACTGCATGAACACAAGAAGCATTGCGTCTAGGAAGCTCAACTACCCGTGGGAAGAACACTGTAAAAATGAAACAATTATTACCGTAAAGAAACAATATTTTTTTATAACATGGCGGATGAACTTAAAATTTTGAAACTATTGTCAAGTGTTGGTACCGTTGATGGTAATCTACAAGTGAAACATCATTTAAATCCGTTTGTAAGTTTTCATTTAATTAAATAAATAAATAAACAAATTTAATTTTTCAGTAATTAATTTTTTGTAGGTTGGCATCTTGACGAATTTTGCTGGTTATGTTACAACAGCATCGAGTTTAGTGACCACAAATGTTGACAGAACATTTCAGCCAAATACGTCAAGCCGTTTGACCTGTGCGCGACGAACAAAATTTAGCGCACATACATACAGACATACATACACACAGACAAAGCGCCGATCGAGTTGTATGGAGAGATTCACTCCGCTTCGTTACGCTCATCTAACTAGGACTAGGAAAACGCTTCGCGTTGCCAGATGAGCGAGTTGGTTCAATGTTTTAAAGCAAACAAATCTTTTGAATATCATATTTCTCTTTTAAAAAAAAAAATACCTTTATAGTAAAAATATGATTTTTTGACAAGGTGGCGGATCTAGTTACAATCTTAAAATTTGTGTACATAATTTCTTAATATGTTGCTAATAATTGTACAACATATTATTTCAATCCGTTGAGAAGTTTTATTTAAATAAATAAAACCTTCAAGTTGACTTTTAAATGGATTTCCGCATAATTTCATTCCACCGTGGTCTACTCAATAGACTCTCATTAATAAACTATTAAACCTATCAGTGTATGGAAAGTTCCATAATATAGATATAGACTATATCTAAAATGTTATATGGTTGAATCATTCAATTACCCGCTTTTGAATCATAATAAAAGCTTTTTAATTGGTCGGCCAAGTTCATTGTTAACTTTTGCATGTTTGCCGTGAACGTCATTAAATATAACACGTCATTGTAGCCATGCTATGATAGCTATCAAACTTCCAAATACATAGTGAGAAAGGTCTGACTGCGTAAACCATTTCGGCAGCATACTATGTGCATCTAACTTCAATGGTCCGCAAATGCGAATCATATCGGTGGCACTCGGAAATTAATGGAAAGATTGTCTGTTTTGCTGATGACACCGCTTTGATTTTTGAAGGATCCACATGGGAAGAAGTCCATGAAGTAGCCGAGAGAGAAATGAAACATATTAAATCAACCTTAGACATGTACCTACTCACCCTTAACGTAACTAAAACAAATTATATGACATTTTCCCCACGCATTAACGACCAACCCAAGAACTTATACTTAAAGATTCATCAACAAACATGCACCCTAGACCGTTCTGACTGTGACTGCCACACACTTACAAAGGTATACGAAGCAAAGTACCTAGGCGTTATAATAGACCAACATCTTAGATGGGACCGACATATTAACGAATTAACTAAAAAACTCCGAAACTCCCTCTACAAATATTACTCGCTAAGAAATGTTCTCAGTTTCTCAACACTGCGCTCAGTCTACTTTGCATTCACACAATCACTGATACAACACGGACTTACCAGCTGGGGGGGCGCTTGCCTTACACATCTAACACTACTTAACACTACACAAAAACATATACTAAAAATATTACTACACAAGCACTTTCTATACCCAACCCACCTAGTATTCCTTGAAGCAAAGGTTCTGTCAATAAGAAAACTATACATTAAATCTACTCTCATTTACGTCTATAAGAATTACATGAAACATCCAACAATCCCTCACACAATACAAACACGTAACAAAACAAATAACAAACTTAATATACCCAGGGTCACCAAAGGATTTGCACAAAAACATTATCTATATCTAGGACCCAAAATATTTAATCTGCTTCCAGCGGCAATCACCGAAAAAAAGTCAAAATCGACATTCACGAAAATGATAATCTTATGGTTGTCAGAAAAAACAATTCAAGAAATTGAAGACATTGTTACCCTACAACCTAGAAAGCATTAACAACCGCATTCATACTACATAATCATATTATTTTAATCCTCTAATAAGATAACATTCTTAATAATGGCTGAATATATAAATAATAAATACAGACACTTCCGGTAAAAAACAATAATAAACCGTCCCCAACATCGTCTCGTCATGAAACCTCATCCTATTCGTAATCGTTACTAGATATACAATATTATAATATAATAGTTTTATAGTTTACATTTAAGTTACCACTTAGTTATATAACTCACAGTATTCAATAATCCGCACACCAGATATTTGTCTACGGACTCTCAAGACATAACTTTTGTCCGTAGATATTAATATCAATGTACAAATCGTCCAATAACCATTCTGTTATGTATCATGTGGAATTATTGAATAAAAAATTGAATTGAATAAAATTGAAAACACTGTAAAAACGAAGAAAATTACTGCCGTAAATAAACAATATTTGTTTATAACATGGTGGTTAAAGCTACAAATTTGAAACTTTTGTCGAGTGTTGGTACTATTAATGTGAACCTACATATACAAAATTACTAATATCGGTGTTTAAGTTTTAATTTAATTAAATAAATAACAATACATGTGTTTCAGTTGTTAATTTTTTGTAGGTTGGCATCTTAGGTGATTGTACCCATTCTATGACAGCTATCGAGATTCCAAATAAAAATGAACATGTATAATTACGTACGCTATGTTTGGTGTAACATATGTACATCTAACTGCAATAGTCCCTAAATGCGAATCATATCGGTCGAACACTGTAAAAATGAAGAAATTATATATACATAGTGAGAAAGGTCTGACTGCGTAAGCCATTTCGGCAGCATACTATGTGCATCTAACTTCAATGGTCCGCAAATGCGAATCATATCGGTGGAACACTGTAAAAACGAAGAAAATTTCTGCCGTAAATAAACAAAATTTGTTTAAAACATGGCGGTTAAAGCTACAATTTTGAAACTGTTGTCGAGTGTTGGTACTATTGATGTGGACTTACATATAAAAAATTATTTATATCGGTTTGTAAGTTTTAATTTAATTAAATACATAACAAAAAATGTGTTTCAGTAGTTAATTTTTTGTAGTTTAGTGATCACAAATGTTGACCGAAAATGTCAGCCAAATACGTCAAGCCGTTTGACCTGTGCGCGACGAACAAAATTTAGCGCACATACAGACATACAGACATACATACACACATACAAAGCGCCGATCGAGTTGTATGGAGAGATTCACTCCGCTTCGCTACGCTCATCTAACTAGGAAAACGCTCCGCGTTGACAGATGAGCGATTTTTTCAATGTATCAAATCAAATAAATCATTTGCATATCATATTACTCTTTTAAAAAAAAAAAATTACTTTATAATAAACATATGATTTTTTTACAAGATGGCGGATCAAGTTACAACCTTATCACTTTAGTATATTATTTCTTGATACAATGCTAATAAATGCACGAAATATAATTTAAATCCGTTAAAAAGTTTTCTTTGAAGAAATTAAAACCTTCAAGTTGATGGATTTCCGCATAATTTCGTTCGACCGTGGTCTACTCAATAGGCTCTAATTCATAAACTATTAAACCTATTAGTGTATGGAAATTTCCATAATGTAGATAGAGACTATATCTAAAATGTAAAATTGTTTAACTGTACAATAACTCGCATTTATACTATAATAATAGCTTTTTAAATTGTCGACCAAGTTTGTTTTTATTTTCTGCATGTTTGCCGTGAAAGTCATAAAACATAACACGTCATTGTAGCCATTCTATGATAGCTATCAAAATTCCAAATACATAGTGAGAAAGGTCCGACTGCGTAAGCCATTTCGGCAGCATATTATTATGTGCATCTAACTTCAATGGTCTAAAATGAAACAGAATTTTAGATAAACTTACAATTTTGAAACTTTTGTCAAGTGTTGGTACTGTTTATGTTAATCTACAAGTGAAACAATATTTAAATCCGTTTGTAAGTTTTCATTTAATTAAATAAATAAACAATTTTTGTTTTTCAGTAATTAATTTTTTGTAGGTTGGTATCTTGACGAATTTTCCTGGTTATGTTAACAGCATCGAGTTTAGTGGTCATGAACGTTGCCCGAAAATTTCAGCCAAATACGTCAAGCCGTTTGACCTGTGCGCGACGAACAAAATTTAGCGCACATACATACAGACATCCATACATACAAACATACAGACAACATACACACAGCCAAAGCGCTGATCGAGTTGTATGGAGAGATTCACTCCGCTTCGCTACGCTCATCTAATTACTCTTTAAAAAAAAATACCTTTGTGGTGCGCTACTTGTCAGAAGGCGGTGGCAATTGGGCAAGACAAAAGAAACCCGTCGCTAGGGACGGGATAATAAACATTGCTTGGTGTCAAGCTGGAGGGATGGACACGGTTCCAAATAAAAATGAATCTTTCTCATTGACATTTATCATTGGCGTTAAGCCACCTAGTTAGTTCTTCCACATTGGTGACCCCGACGTGATTCCACATTGGTGACCCCGAGGTAGGACAATGTATTTCTTGTGGAAGTGTCGAGTTTTCGTGTAGATGTTGATTGTTTCTACCGTTTGTTTTTGTATAACGACGAATTCAGGAAGATGGTATTACTTGAAAACGTAGCCCTCGTTTCGGTAGATAGGGTTAGCGTAAAGGTGCCACCGTTTTGGGCGGATGATCCGGTATTGTGGTTCGCACAAATCGAAAATCAGTTCGATTTAGCAGGAATTACGCATGATTCCACTAAATTTAATCATGCAACAAGCGCCCTCGAACAACGATACGCGACTGCAGTGCGTGACATCATCGTCAAACCCCCGATCGTTGGCAAATATGAGCATTTGAAAGCAGAGCTTATTCGACGTTTTTCACCCTCACCAGAGGCGCGTTTTAAACGACTTTTACAACATGAAGAGTTGGGGCTCGCAAACCCTCCGAATTATTGTTTCAACTGCGCATGTTGGCTGCGTCTGAAGTGATAGACAAGGTATTACGAGAACAGCCGATTCTGACCTTCGGGCACTTCTTCTCTCCGACACTGCACTTCAACTAAAATGTAGGAGCCTCGCTGGGACAAACCTCACGATCCATTGTGACACGTCCACAACGGTAGAACGGCCCTTCGTGCCAGCGAACCTTCGACGTCGGGTGTTTGACAGCCTTCACAGCTTGTCCCATCCAGGTGTTGCGGCCTCCGTTCGCCTTGTCTCCAGGAGCTACGTCTGGCCGTCAATGAGAAGAGACTGCAGAGAGTGGGCCCGGGCATGCATAACTTGTCAGCGATCGAAGGTCACTCGCCACGTCTCTGCGCCCGTTGAGCATTTTGACGTCCCCGACGCTCGGTTTGACCATGTCCAAATTGATCTTGTTGGTCCTCTCCCCGAGTCAGCGGGATTCCGTTACCTACTCACATGCGTCGACCGGTTTACTCGCTGGCCTGAGGCGCTGCCTCTTGCCGATATAACTGCAGATACAGTCGCCTCTGCCCTCGTCACCGGGTGGATATCTCGTTTTGGGACGCCCCTTCGGATCACTTCCGATCAAGGTCGACAGTTCGAGTCGTCTCTTTTCAGGTCTCTCAATCACCTGTTAGGTACGACCCTAATCCACACTACGTCATATCATCCCGCCGCCAACGGAATGGTAGAGCGTCTCCACCGACAGCTCAAGGCTGCACTAATGTGCCATGAAGAGAATCGCTGGACTGACACCTTACCGTGGGTTATGCTGGGTATCCGATCAGCTTGGAAGGACGATATTAAGGCAACACCGGCTGAATTGGTTTACGGAACTACTCTCAGACTTCCAGGAGAATACCTGTCAGCTGCAACAACACTGAACAGCACCTCTGAGTACGTCAGGCACCTCCGCCAACGTCTCCAGAAGCTCCGGCCGTCCCGCCCTATTCGACACGGAGAACGACGCTGTTTTGTGTTTAAGGACCTCGCGACATGTTCCCACGTTTTTGTGCGACATGATGCTGTCCGAACACCCCTTCAGCAACCGTACGATGGGCCTTACGAGGTACTTACGAGGAATGAGAAACACTTTACAATTTTGCGTACTGGGAAGAAGGTCGTTGTATCCATTGATCGTTTGAAGCCCGCCTTCGTTCTTGCTGATGCGGCCCCAGATACCACTCAACCATCGACGACGCCGAATGCAGAATCACGCTCATCTCATCTGTCTGGGACAGCGCCCTCAGCTGTTATTCACTCCAGTGCTCGTCCGAACTCCAGCACTCCGTCTGTGGTTCGATCATACGCTGCCGTTGCCGCTGCTCAGCCTTTGGTCACGACGAGAGCAGGACGTCAAGTGTATGTACCAGCGCGACTAGGCGTATAGACTTTCGTTCGCCTCGCTGTGCTCGTTCACTGGCAGGGGGGTACTGTGGTGCGCTACTTGTCAGAAGGCGGTGGCAATTGGGCAAGACAAAAGAAACCCGTCGCTAGGGACGGAATAATAAACATTGCTTGGTGTCAAGCTGGAGGGATGGACACGGTTCCAAATAAAAATGAATCTTTCTCATTGACATTTATCATTGGCGTTAAGCCACCTAGTTAGTTCTTCCACACCTTTATAGTAAACATATGATTTTTTTACAAGATGACGGATCAAGTAACAACCTTATAACTTGAGTATATTATTTCTTTATATGTTGCTAATAAATGCACGAAATATTATTCAAATCCGTTAATAAGTTTTCTTTAAAGAAATTAAAACCTTCAAGTTGATGGATTTTCGCATAATTTCATTCGACCGTGGTCTACTCAATAGGCTCTAATTCATAAACTATTAAACCTATTAGTGTATGGAAAATTCCATAATGTAGATACAGACTATATCTACAATGTGTTATTAATAATCATACAATAACCCGCTTTTAAATCATAATAAAAGCTTTTTAATTTGTCGACCAAGTTCGTTGTTAACGTTTGCATGTTTGCCGTGAAGGTCATTAAATATAACACGTCATTGTAGCCATTCTATGATAGCTATCAAAATTCCAAATACATAGTGAGTAAGGTCTGACTGCGTAAGCCATTTCGGCAGCATACTATGTGCATCTAACTTCAATGGTCCGCAAAGGCGGATCATATCGGTGGAACACTGTAAAAACGAAGAAAATTACTGCCGTAAATAAACAATATTTGTTTATAACATGGCGGTTGAAGCTACAATTTTAAAACTGTTGTCGTGTGTTGGTACTATTGATGTAGACTTACATATAAAAAATGATTTATATCAGTGTGTAAGTTTTTTTTAATTAAATAAATACAAAATTATGTGTTTCAGTTGTTAATTTTTTGTAGGTTGGCATCTTACGTCATTGTACCCATTCTATGACAGCTATCGAGATTCCAAATAAAAATGAATATGAATTATTACGTACGCTATGTTTGGTGTAACATATGTACATCTAACTGCAATAGTCCCCAAATGCGAGTCATATCGGTGGAACACTGTAAAAATGAAGAAATTATTGTAGTAAATAAACAATATTTTTTTATAACATGGCGGATAAACTACCAATTTTGAAACTTTTGTCAAGAGTTGGTATTGTTGATGTGAATCTACAAGTGAAACATTATTTAAATCCGTGTGTAAGTTTTCATTTAATTAAATAAATAAACAATTTTTGTTTTTCAGTAATTAATTTTTTGTAGGTTGGCATCTTGACGAATTTTGCTGGTTATAGTTACAGCATCGAGTTTAGTAGTCACAAATGTTGACAGAAAATTTCAGCCAAATACGTTAAGCCGTTTGACCTGTGCGCGACGAACAAAATTTAGCGCACATACATACATACATACATACAGACATACATACATACATACATACATACATACATACATACAGACACACAGACACACAGACAAAGTGCCGATCGAGTTGTATGGAGAGATTCACTCCGCTTCGCTACGCTCATCTAATAAACCGGGCATATGTAGAGGTAGTTAGGGCACTTCTTTTTGGCATAGATGATGTATCGCTGTTGGATGATTTCACTTTGCAACATTCAGTCATGGAATGAGCACTCTTATCTGCACAGGATGTCTCTAAATGAATCTAGCAGAAATATTAGTACATTTGTTTCTACTTCTGCTCCAAGCCGACTTGGGCAATGTTGCCATTCATTCAGTGCTCGACACTCGTGCAGAGTGGACGTATATATGTGATACAAATATAACAGTACAAGTTATAACGAGACGGGTAACAAAGCTGTAACTAAGACAATACACATAAAGGAACACGGACACAACCGGAAACAATATGCAAACCAGAAGAAAGCAAAAAAAAAAAAACACCAAACTTCAACACGTTTAAGTGCCAATTAAACAAAAATGCAACGACCTGACCAACGCCACTTGTAATACACCAGTGGATATAAACGCCCTTATGACTTAACATAGACCAGATCATTGTCATTCAATTAAGTGCAGAGGACAACTGTGCATTTATATCAAACTCGTACCAAGCTTAGAACTCGAAAAAGTACTAAGAACATTCCCAACCCCAACAATGATAACTTTTGAAAACGGAACACGCGAACAAATGACAATTACAGACGCCGCAGATAGCAACACTTCGGTACGAGTCTATAATCGTCCACTAGAAATAGACAATGAGTCATTACGAAAAACATTGGCTGCTTACGGCGCTGTGAAAGATATACAAGACAAATCGTGGTCATAAATGTATATTCCTGGCGTTAAACGAAAAAAGACAATATATATTAGGATGAAAGACGAGCGAAGGTGACTGATGTAGACGTGTGAAGAGAGAGCAAGACGGTACCCTCAGCCACGTTTAGGACAACAAATGTTTCCTCATTATTCGAACCCTGCGTGGAGCCTACCCAGGATGCACTACATAAGCGTGCGAGGCGCACTTCTGCCTGCTACCGCGCACGGAACAAGTGTTCTTGTAACCTATACTAAGCTCAAGAAGCATCTATGATCCATCTCTATGATGAAGTTTCTTTTGGAAATATTCGCGTTGTGAACGCAGGTGACGCCCATTCAGTCCATATACGAGGTTCAAGTTTTGACAACAATACTCATGATAAAACAAGGTCAGACTCAACCCGAAGAAATATCAAAAATATGAAACAAAAACTTCAGTTTTGAAGTATTCGGGTAAGTAAATGTTGAAGTTTGGACAACAATACTCATGATAAAAGACTCAACTCGAAGAAATATCAAAAATGTGAAACAAAAACTTAGGTATGGAATGTTTAGGTTAAAATAATAATCTAATACGGTTAGGTAATATGTGCCTGGATTCCCATTACAGCAAATATTACATATTCTCGCCTCGATTGGCATTTTAGCAATAAATTAATAAAAAAGCCCTTTTATTATTTTCTTGTTATGCACGATTAATGAATGATAATCGTAGTGCATTAGTTTGAGTTGGGCTGGGATGCGCCCGTCAGGTTGTCTCAAGCGAGAGAGCGCACTTTCACCTGTAGCAGATGCCGTGAACACAATGAACGAAACTACCAACATTCAACATTTTGACGGACACGATTAATTTACACCTGGTGAATGTTACGTAACAACCTGTTAATCTTGTACATTCTTCTTGTGATTGTATCACGCATTGTGAGTGTTTGTTTTATATCTTGCTGATGTGCTATATAACACATTGGGCTACTTTTACGTCAAAACCCGCTGAAAATTGTCATGTTTTAATTATATCTCAAGAATACACCTCGAAATCGAAAATCTAAGTAATCAGCGTGCTGTGGTTTGGTGAGCCCTACAGACTGAATGAAAAAATGTATTTATCTTATTTATTATTCTTTCACCTGACATTTACATGATAAATGTGTGCTCCTCTTGAGAGAGAGAGAGAGAGTGAATAGCCTATAATTACATTATACATTACATTAAATTACAATCTTATAGATTACATTTACAATACATGAGTATATACATTGAGGTATATATATATAAATATATATAGATACACATTACATTTATAATACATAGGTATGAAAGTTGAGGTATACGTATAAATACGGTACACATACACACATTATCCTACTGGAGGGGCTAAGAGGGGGGACAAAATTTTGATTTAATCAGATTTGTAATTGAGAAAATCATCTAAGGAATAAAATGCATTATGAATAAGAAATGTTTTTACTTTGAGTCTGAATGCTTTGTAACTTGTAAGTGGAGTTTTTAATAGATTGCGGAATTTTGTTATAAATTTTACTGCAAAGGTAAGTGGGACTATTTTTATAGAATGTGTGGTTGAATACGGGGATAAATATGTTAGAATTGGATCGTGTTTCATGGGAATGGATAGTTGTGTTTGTGATGAATAATTCAGGATGAGAGTGAGCAAAAGAGGCCGCAGATAGAATTAGTTCAGATATGAGAGTTAGAATGTTAAGATTGGTAAAATGGGGCTTGCACGATTTCTTTCTTGATACGCCGGCAATTATCCTGATCGCCCGTTTTTGAATTACAAAAATGCGTTTGGCATGGCTTGAGAAGCCCCAAAATAGAACTGCGTATGAGAGTATTGACTGGACGTATGAATGGTATACCATTAGTAAGGTAGAAGGGCTGACGAGGAGTTTCAGCCTTCGCAGCATGTAACATCCACTGACAAGACGTAGTGCTAGTGATTGGATATGGGGAAGCCAGTCAAGTGTCTCACTTATTATTAGTCCTAGTGCTTTCACATATGGGTGTCTGGCTATACTCTTGTCATCTAGGCGAATGAGGGGGCTGGTCGCGTATTGTGGTGCATTCACATGGAACTTTAAATATACTGTTTTAGTAGTTTGAATAGCTAGTCTACTGGATTTGCAATATGCTGATATCAGTGATACTTGAGAATTTGCGGCTAATGTGAGCGTTAGTGTATCGGTTTTGATGGGAGATAAAAGAAGAGAATTAATGTCGTCTGCATACAATGTGAGGAAAGATTTTACTAGTTCCTTGGACTTATCCATGTTTAGAAGTTTTGGGAGGTCATTGATGTATAGAAGAAAGAATAGAGGGCCAAGTGTAGATCCTTGAGGGACACCACTAGTTACTGGTAGTGGATCAGACAATGATGGTATGTTAGATTTTGGTGAAACTATTTTTACTACTTGAGTGCGGTTAGTGAGAAATGACGTTAACCAATTGTGTGCAGGACCGGTGATGCCGATGGAAACGAGTTTACTAAGAAGAATGTTATGGTCAATTGTGTCAAATGCTTTACTCATGTCAAAAAAGAGCCCTATTGCTTGGTCTCCCCTATCTAATGCAGAGTAGAGTGGGGAAAGAAATGAGAAAATAGCTGAGGTCGTAGATTTACCTGAGAGGAACCCGTGTTGACTATTGTCAAGAATATGGTATTTATTGAGATAGGAAGAGAGGCGAGAGTACATTACGAGTTCAAAATTTTTTGAAAATGATGAGAGTAGCGAAATTGGACGGTAGTTATCTAAAACATCTTTCTTTCCTTTCTTATGTATAGGGACACTTGTCGATTGTTTTAAGATTGTGGGGAATGTGCCAGTTTCAAATGACATGTTTATAATGTGGGAGAGGGGTAGAGCAATGAGTTTGACCGATTTAGCTAGAATAGCAGTAGGTATACATACAGTAGGTATTATAATTTATAATCAGTATGAATGTGATTTTTATTTCCTTAAACTAATAATTAAATAAGTATGCAGTCACACTGATTATAATGCTGGATACATTTACCATTCAGTCTGTAGGGCTTATCAAACCACAGCAGGCTGATTTCTCGGATTTTCGATTTCGAGGTGCATTCTTGAGATATAATTAAAAAATGAACATTTTTTACGGTTTCTGACGTCAACCTACTCCTCCCCCTTTCCGGCGAAAAATAATATTTAGACCTACTAGATTTGTATTTTAAAGACAAAATTTTGGGGCAGAGTAATTCCAAAAATTGTCTTCATAAAAGCCCGGAAAATGACAAGAGTAATCAATAATAATATTTGCATTCAGATTGACTGTCTTTTGTTGCTGGTACAGAAACTATTATAACGTTGTCAATATATATAATACTTCGGGGGGGTTATAGGCCGTAAGCCTTTAACCATACCCAGGGGTTAGATCCATGGTGGCAGAACACGGGAGGATGGTTCTCAATTGAAAAAGAAAATCTTTTCTTATAAAATAAAAGTGTTTGAATATTTAAATAAATATAACAGTAACTGTTGTGAAATCAATTATTCATTGAGTGAATTGCAAATGGCGGTTTGCATTTTACTCCAGAGTGGTGGCCAGTAGAGGTGCTGGCCTTGATGACGCGGGCTCCAGACCACGGTAAACAAAAACGTAATACAGCCCCCTTACATTCTGTACTATCCTAGGAGAGCCGACTGTTGTCCCCAGGAACATTTCCTGCGAACAGTTTAATTGTATACACCAGAAAAGATGTTTTGTATGTGTCTCCCAGTAGACACAGAAGGGACACAAGACCCGGCCAACTCCACAAAATAAAGTATTGCTATTGTATGTGTGTCCCAGTAGACACAGAAGGGACACAAGACCCGGCCAACTCCACGAGATAAAGTATTGCTATTGTATGTGTGTCCCAGTAGACACAGAAGGGACACAAGACCCGGCTAACTCCACAAGATAAAGTATTGCTATTGTATGTGTGTCCCAGTAGACACAGAAGGGACACAAGACCCGGCCAACTCCACTAGATCAAGTATTGCTATTGTATGTGTGTCCCAGTAGACACAGAAGAGACACAAACCATCTCCACAAGATAAAGTATTGACATTGTATGTGTACACAGACAACAGAATTTATTACTTGAAACCTCCCTTTGTCTGCATTGTTCACCACGGGGACAGACCAACCTCGGCCCTAAGGTGGTTGATGTCGTATTTATTTACGACATGCTCGACCACTAAGGGGGCCCCCACACGCGCGAACATGTCTCCAGACATGCTCGCGAACTTCGTGCTCGCGAGCATGTGTGAGCGTGTGGGCGTGTGGGGGGCTGTTTCGAGTAGCTCACACATGCTGTACCTTGTCGTGGAAGACATCAACAAGTTTTGATATTTTACCGATGCTCGCGAGCATGTGTGAGCGTGTGGGGGGCTGCACACACTTGCTCGTCAACTTCTGACCATTTAAAAGACATTTTGAACTGGAAGTATTGGGATATGAATAAAATTATCCTCATTGCACGCAGTTCTTAGGCCTATGTTCTATTAAAAGTAATATGAAAATTACTATATTTTAATGCTATGTCTTATAGACAAAGGTTAACAATTTAAAATGATGTTCTGCGCCAGACTACATGCTAGTATGTTTAAAATAAAAAAAAAAAATAATAATAATAATATTAATAAAACGATTCTTACGGAGCAGACTATTCACACGCAACACTGACAATAAAGTTCCCCAAACAATCATAGTCTTCTAGCAAGATGGTTCTCCCAGCATGAAAGTCGCTTTCTATGTGTTTTATGTTGTTTTTGTACCCTTTATTTTACGATGCAATTCTTTCTGAAATCCAGGGTTGTTTCTACAACTTTCCCCATACATACGGCATCGAAAGCGTATGTTGACCTCATTGGCTTTGTGGGGTTTGGGGCTAAAAATAGCATCAAGGGCAAATAGGAACACTTTCTAAAAAGTAAAATGGAAGCACCCCTATTTGTACTTCAATCTCCAAAGTTATTTTCAAGACGGAGGACGCTGTCGTACGTGCGATTCGCGCTTTTTTAACCATTCCTTAACCCATATTTTTCGAGTTCGCTTTTTTTGCTTCTGTTTGTTTATGTGTAAAATAATGATACTAGCACAAGCAATTGTATGTTTCGATAGCACTGGAGCCATAGTGCGTGCGTGCTACCGAGCACGAGGAACTATCGCAACTGAGGCGGTTTTTAGGATTTTAGGGGCGTTGTTGACGAGCATGTTGTGCTCCCGTGTGGGGGCTAGCATGCTCGCGAGCCTGCGGTTCACGTGGGGTTCACGAGCATGTCAGGAGACATGTTCGCACGTGTGGGGGCCCCTTAAGTCATAAGATCATAAGACGTTGGACGATTCAGTTTCTATAAGCTTCGCTATTGAGGGAGCTGCGCAAAGCTACATTCATCTTCAAACTGTGTTTATGACACCGGGACATCACGCCCACATTCACAAACCTTGTTAAACTCGGAGTATTTCATTGACCCTGGTCGGAACGCGTCTAGATAAGCTTCGTGTGGTTCGCACGACGAGTCATATCATATTACGTAGAGCGCTATTGGGGAGGGGGGATTATTGGAAACACTTTTATTACCATTATCATTATCACTATCATTATCATTATCATTATCACTATCATCATTATTATCATTTTCACTAACATTATCATCATCATTATAATAATAATAATAATAATTATTATTATTATTATTATTATTATTATTTGTATCATTAATTTTATTATTATTATTATTATTATTATTATTATTATTATTAGTATTATTATTATCAAGCGAGCGAAGCGAGCGTTTCCACTTGACTCTTATGGCTCTTCGTTCTGTTTTTTGTTTGTTTGTTTGTTTGTTTGTTTGTTTGTTTGTTTGTTTGTTTGTTTTTTTTTTTTTTTTTTATGTCCGTCGATAGCGGTCGAACGGAAACTCCGATCAACTTGAAATTTGGACCATCCACAAGCCTCGATGTGGATTGAAGGTGTATAGTTTTGAGGCAAAATCGTCCGAAAAGTTACAAAGTTACACCATAGTTACTGCAAAATATTTTTCTGAAACAAAATGGCGGCAAAATGTGAGATAGCCAGATTTTTCTACAGATCTTTCCGATCACGAATATGTTAATGTAATGGCGATCTGATAAATATTGGCAAAGTTACACGAAAGTTACTCGAAAATATTTTTCTAAAACGTAGTAACGGCAAAATGTGAGGTGGCTATCTTATAGTAAATGTTTGTCCGGTCACGAATATACTAATGTAAACGCGATCCAATACGTATTAGAGGCAGAAATTACATTTCTATTGCTGTCAATAAGTGTTAGTAACGGTGGCGGACCGTATTGAAAACATGACCACGAAAATTCTTAGCAACGCACATTGCACTGCATACAACAATGTCGGAAAGTATAATAGCCATGGAAATAAGAACAATTTTTGCAATGCGCATTCTTGAATTGTTGTTAATTGTTGTTCGTATTAGCATTGAAAACTTTTCGCCAGAAAGTTCGTAGATATTGACGCGCTCGCTTATCAACGCGTCAAACAGAGCGTTTTCCTCGTTATTATTATTATTATTATTATTATTATTATTATTATTATTATTATTATTATTATTATTATTATTATTATTATTATTATTATTTTTGTTGTTATAAGGCAATCACAGGTTATCATTGGCTAAACAGTAAATGCGAGAATCCATCGAAGTATATTACAGCACTTTACACAGAAGAGTAACAACTAATTAAGCGAGCGAAGCGAGCGTTTCCACTTGACTCTATGGCACTTCGTTCTGTTTTTTTTTTTTTTTTTTTTTTTTTATTATGTCCGTCGATAGCAATCGAACGGAAAGTCCAATCAACTTGAAACTTGGACCATCCACAAGCCTCGATGTGGATTGAAGGTATATAGTTTTGAGGCAAAATCGTTCGAAAAGTTACAAAGTTACACCATAGTTACTGCAAAATATTTTTCTGAAACAAAATGGCGGCAAAATGTGAGAAAGCCAGATTTTTCTTAACTTTTTTCCGGTCAAGAATATGTTCGATTTATGGCGATACAATAAATATTGGCAAAGTTACACAAAAGTTACTCGAAAATATTTTTCCGAAACACAGTAACAGAAAAATGTGAGGTGGCTATCTTATAGTAAATTTTTGTCCGGTCACGAATATACTAAATAAAACGCGATCAGATACGTATTCGAGGTAGAAATTACATTTTAAATGCTGTCAATAACTGTTAGTAACGGTGGCGGACCGCGGCGAAAACAAGTCACCGAAAATTCTTAGCAACGCACACTGCACGACGTCCAACAATGTCGGGAAGTATAATAGCTATGAAAATTAGAAAAAATTTTGCCTTGCGCATCCTTCAATTGTTGTTAATTGTTGTTCGTATTAGCATTGAAAACTATTCGCCAGAAAGTTCGTAGATATTGACGCGCTCGCTTATCAACGCGTCAAACAGAGCGTTTTCCTAGTACCAGACCATGCTATCTTCTGAACTCTGAACATCGAGCGTTGACGAGGGAACCCCCACTAGAGAAGAGGATAGGGCAGGCGTTCTCACCTAGGGCTGAACCATTCAGGACCACAGGACCCGTACTATAGGCAAGGACTGTCCCCCAACCCCGCCTCTTCTTGTCATGGGGCTGTGTAGACTGTACTATAGGCAAGGACTGTCCCCCAACCCCGCCTCTTCTTGTCATGGGGCTGTGTAGACTGTACTATAGGCAAGGACTGTCCCCCAACCCCGCCTCTTCTTGTCATGGGGCTGTGTAGACTGTACTATAGGCAAGGACTGTCCCCCAACCCCGCCTCTTCTTGTCATGGGGCTGTGTAGACTGTACTATAGGCAAGGACTGTCCCCCAACCCCGCCTCTTCTTGTCATGGGGCTGTGTAGACTGTACTATAGGCAAGGACTGTCCCCCACCCCGCATCTTCTTGTCATGGGGCTGTGTAGACTGTACTATAGGCAAGGACTGTCCCCCAACCCCGCCTCTTCTTGTCATGGGGCAGTGTAGACTGTACTATAGGCAAGGACTGTCCCCCAACCCCGCCTCTTCTTGTCATGGGGCAGTGTAGACTGTACTATAGGCAAGGACTGTCCCCCAACCCCGCCTCTTCTTGTCATGGGTCTGTGTAGACTGTACTATAGGCAAGGACTGTCCCCCAACCCCGCCTCTTCTTGTCATGGGGCTGTGTAGACTGTACTATAGGCAAGGACTGTCCCCCAACCCCGCCTCTTCTTGTCATGGGGCTGTGTAGACTGTACTATAGGCAAGGACTGTCCCCCAACCCCTCCTCTTCTTGTCATGGGGCTGTGTAGACTGTACTATAGGCAAGGACTGTCCCCCAACCCCGCCTCTTCTTGTCATGGGGCTGTGTAGACTGTACTATAGGCAAGAACTGTCCCCCAACCCCGCCTCTTCTTGTCATGGGGCTGTGTAGACTGTACTATAGGCAAGGACTGTCCCCCAACCCCTCCTCTTCTTGTCATGGGGCTGTGTAGACTGTACTATAGGCAAGGACTGTCCCCCAACCCCGCCTCTTCTTGTCATGGGGCTGTGTAGACTGTACTATAGGCAAGGACTGTCCCCCAACCCCGCCTCTTCTTGTCATGGGGCAGTGTAGACTGTACTATAGGCAAGGACTGTCCCCAAACCCCGCCTCTTCTTGTCATGGGGCAGTGTAGACTGTACTATAGGCAAGGACTGTCCCCCAACCCCGCCTCTTCTTGTCATGGGGCTGTGTAGACTGTACTATAGGCAAGGACTGTCCCCCAACCCCGCCTCTTCTTGTCATAGGGCTGTGTAGACTGTACTATAGGCAAGGACTGTCCCCCAACCCCGCCTCTTCTTGTCATGGGGCAGTGTAGACTGTACTATAGGCAAGGACTGTCCCCCAACCCCGCCTCTTCTTGTCATGGGGCTGTGTAGACTGTACTATAGGCAAGGACTGTCCCCCAACCCCGCCTCTTCTTGTCATGGGGCAGTGTAGACTGTACTATAGGCAAGGACTGTCCCCCAACCCCGCCTCTTCTTGTCATGGGGCAGTGTAGACTGTACTATAGGCAAGGACTGTCCCCCAACCCCGCCTCTTCTTGTCATGGGGCTGTGTAGACTGTACTATAGGCAAGGACTGTCCCCCAACCCCGCCTCTTCTTGTCATGGGGCTGTGTAGACTGTACTATAGGCAAGGACTGTCCCCCAACCCCTCCTCTTCTTGTCATGGGGCTGTGTAGACTGTACTATAGGCAAGGACTGTCCCCCAACCCCGCCTCTTCTTGTCATGGGGCTGTGTAGACTGTACTATAGGCAAGGACTGTCCCCCAACCCCGCCTCTTCTTGTCATGGGGCTGTGTAGACTGTACTATAGGCAAGGACTGTCCCCCAACCCCTCCTCTTCTTGTCATGGGGCTGTGTAGACTGTACTATAGGCAAGGACTGTCCCCCAACCCCGCCTCTTCTTGTCATGGGGCTGTGTAGACTGTACTATAGGCAAGGACTGTCCCCCAACCCCGCCTCTTCTTGTCATGGGGCAGTGTAGACTGTACTATAGGCAAGGACTGTCCCAAACCCCGCCTCTTCTTGTCATGGGGCTGTGTAGACTGTACTATAGGCAAGGACTGTCCCCCAACCCCGCCTCTTCTTGTCATGGGGCAGTGTAGACTGTACTATAGGCAAGGACTGTCCCCCAACCCCGCCTCTTCTTGTCATGGGGCAGTGTAGACTGTACTATAGGCCAGGACTGTCCCCCAACCCCGCCTCTTCTTGTCATGGGGCTGTGTAGACTGTACTATAGGCAAGGACTGTCCCCCAACCCCGCCTCTTCTTGTCATGGGGCAGTGTAGACTGTACTATAGGCAAGGACTGTCCCCCAACCCCGCCTCTTCTTGTCATGGGGCTGTGTAGAATGTACTATAGGCAAGGACTGTCCCCCAACCCCGCCTCTTCTTGTCATGGGGCTGTGTAGACTGTACTATAGGCAAGGACTGTCCCCCAACCCCGCCTCTTCTTGTCATGGGGCAGTGTAGACTGTACTATAGGCAAGGACTGTCCCCCAACCCCGCCTCTTCTTGTCATGGGGCTGTGTAGACTGTACTATAGGCAAGGACTGTCCCCCAACCCCGCCTCTTCTTGTCATGGGGCTGTGTAGACTGTACTTTAGGCAAGGACTGTCCCCCAACCCCGCCTCTTCTTGTCATGGGGCAGTGTAGACTGTACTATAGGCAAGGACTGTCCCCCAACCCCGCCTCTTCTTGTCATGGGGCAGTGTAGACTGTACTATAGGCAAGGACTGTCCCCCAACCCCGCCTCTTCTTGTCATGGGGCTGTGTAGACTGTACTATAGGCAAGGACTGTCCCCCAACCCCGCCTCTTCTTGTCATGGGGCAGTGTAGACTGTACTATAGGCAAGGACTGTCCCCCAACCCCGCCTCTTCTTGTCATGGGGCAGTGTAGACTGTACTATAGGCAAGGACTGTCCCCCAACCCCGCCTCTTCTTGTCATGGGGCAGTGTAGACTGTACTATAGGCAAGGACTGTCCCCCAACCCCGCCTCTTCTTGTCATGGGGCAGTGTAGACTGTACTATAGGCAAGGACTGTCCCCCAACCCCGCCTCTTCTTGTCATGGGGCTGTGTAGACTGTACTATAGGCAAGGACTGTCCCCCAACCCCGCCTCTTCTTGTCATGGGGCAGTGTAGACTGTACTATAGGCAAGGACTGTCCCCCAACCCCGCCTCTTCTTGTCATGGGGCAGTGTAGACTGTACTATAGGCAAGGACTGTCCCCCAACCCCGCCTCTTCTTGTCATGGGGCAGTGTAGACTGTACTATAGGCAAGGACTGTCCCCCAACCCCGCCTCTTCTTGTCATGGGGCTGTGTAGACTGTACTATAGGCAAGGACTGTCCCCCAACCCCGCCTCTTCTTGTCATGGGGCTGTGTAGACTGTACTATAGGCAAGGACTGTCACTCAACCCCGCCTCTTCTTGTCATGGGGCAGTGTAGACTGTACTATAGGCAAGGACTGTCCCCCAACCCCGCCCCTTCTTGTCATGGGGCTGTGTAGACTGTACTATAGGCAAGGACTGTCCCCCAACCCCGCCTCTTCTTGTCATGGGGCAGTGTAGACTGTACTATAGGCAAGGACTGTCTCCCAACCCCGCCTCTTCTTGTCATGGGGCAGTGTAGACTGTACTATAGGCAAGGACTGTCCCCCAACCCCGCCTCTTCTTGTCATGGGGCTGTGTAGACTGTACTATAGGCAAGGACTGTCCCCCAACCCCGCCTCTTCTTGTCATGGGGCAGTGTAGACTGTACTATAGGCAAGGACTGTCCCCCAACCCCGCCTCTTCTTGTCATGGGGCTGTGTAGACTGTACTATAGGCAAGGACTGTCCCTCAACCCCGCCTCTTCTTGTCATGGGGCAGTGTAGACTGTACTATAGGCAAGGACTGTCCCCCAACCCCGCCTCTTCTTGTCATGGGGCAGTGTAGACTGTACTATAGGCAAGGACTGTCCCCCAACCCCGCCTCTTCTTGTCATGGGGCAGTGTAGACTGTACTATAGGCAAGGACTGTCCCCCAACCCCGCCTCTTCTTGTCATGGGGCAGTGTAGACTGTACTATAGGCAAGGACTGTCCCCCAACCCCGCCTCTTCTTGTCATGGGGCTGTGTAGACTGTACTATAGGCAAGGACTGTCCCCCAACCCCGCCTCTTCTTGTCATGGGGCAGTGTAGACTGTACTATAGGCAAGGACTGTCCCCCAACCCCGCCTCTTCTTGTCATGGGGCTGTGTAGACTGTACTATAGGCAAGGACTGTCCCCCAACCCCGCCTCTTCTTGTCATGGGGCTGTGTAGACTGTACTATAGGCAAGGACTGTCCCCCAACCCCGCCTCTTCTTGTCATGGGGCTGTGTAGACTGTACTATAGGCAAGGACTGTCCCCCAACCCCGCCTCTTCTTGTCATGGGGCTGTGTAGACTGTACTATAGGCAAGGACTGTCCCCCAACCCCGCCTCTTCTTGTCATGGGGCAGTGTAGACTGTACTCTAGGCAAGGACTGTCCCCCAACCCCGCCTCTTCTTGTCATGGGGCAGTGTAGACTGTACTATAGGCAAGAACTGTCCCCCAACCCCGCCTCTTCTTGTCATGGGGCTGTGTAGACTGTACTACAGGCAAGGACTGTCCCCCAACCCCGCCTCTTCTTGTCATGGGGCAGTGTAGACTGTACTATAGGCAAGGACTGTCCCCCAACCCCGCCTCTTCTTGTCATGGGGCTGTGTAGACTGTACTATAGGCAAGGACTGTCCCCCAACCCCGCCTCTTCTTGTCCTGGGGCTGTGTAGACTGTACTATAGGCAAGGACTGTCCCCCAACCCCGCCTCTTCTTGTCATGGGGCAGTGTAGACTGTACTATAGGCAAGGACTGTCCCCCAACCCCGCCTCTTCTTGTCATGGGGCTGTGTAGACTGTACTATAGGCAAGGACTGTCCCCCAACCCCGCCTCTTCTTGTCATGGGGCTGTGTAGACTGTACTATAGGCAAGGACTGTCCCCCAACCCCGCCTCTTCTTGTCATGGGGCAGTGTAGACTGTACTATAGGCAAGGACTGTCCCCCAACCCCGCCTCTTCTTGTCATGGGGCAGTGTAGACTGTACTATAGGCAAGGACTGTCCCCCAACCCCGCCTCTTCTTGTCATGGGGCAGTGTAGACTGTACTATAGGCAAGGACTGTCCCCCAACCCCGCCTCTTCTTGTCATGGGGCAGTGTAGACTGTACTATAGGCAAGGACTGTCCCCCAACCCCGCCTCTTCTTGTCATGGGGCAAAGTAGACTGTACTATAGGCAAGGACTGTCCCCCAACCCCGCCTCTTCTTGTCATGGGGCAGTGTAGACTGTACTATAGGCAAGGACTGTCCCCCAACCCCGCCTCTTTTTGTCATGGGGCAGTGTAGACTGTACTATAGGCAAGGACTGTCCCCCAACCCCGCCTCTTTTTGTCATGGGGCTGTGTAGACTGTACTATAGGCAAGGACTGTCCCCCAACCCCGCCTCTTCTTGTCATGGGGCTGTGTAGACTGTACTATAGGCAAGGACTGTCCCCCAACCCCGCCTCTTCTTGTCATGGGGCAGTGTAGACTGTACTATAGGCAAGGACTGTCCCCCAACCCCGCCTCTTCTTGTCATGGGGCAGTGTAGACTGTACTATAGGCAAGGACTGTCCCCCAACCCCGCCTCTTCTTGTCATGGGGCAGTGTAGACTGTACTATAGGCAAGGACTGTCCCCCAACCCCGCCTCTTCTTGTCATGGGGCAGTGTAGACTGTACTATAGGCAAGGACTGTCCCCCAACCCCGCCTCTTCTTGTCATGGGGCAGTGTAGACTGTACTATAGGCAAGGACTGTCCCCCAACCCCGCCTCTTCTTGTCATGGGGCAGTGTAGACTGTACTATAGGCAAGGACTGTCCCCCAACCCCGCCTCTTCTTGTCATGGGGCAGTTCAGACTGTACTATAGGCAAGGACTGTCCCCCAACCCCGCCTCTTCTTGTCATGGGGCAAAGTAGACTGTACTATAGGCAAGGACTGTCCCCCAACCCCGCCTCTTCTTGTCATGGGGCTGTGTAGACTGTACTATAGGCAAGGACTGTCCCCCAACCCCGCCTCTTCTTGTCATGGGGCTGTGTAGACTGTACTATAGGCAAGGACTGTCCCCCAACCCCGCCTCTTTTTGTCATGGGGCTGTGTAGACTGTACTATAGGCAAGGACTGTCCCCCAACCCCGCCTCTTCTTGTCATGGGGCAGTGTAGACTGTACTATAGGCAAGGACTGTCCCCCAACCCCGCCTCTTCTTGTCATGGGGCAGTGTAGACTGTACTATAGGCAAGGACTGTCCCCAAACCCCGCCTCTTCTTGTCATGGGGCAGTGTAGACTGTACTATAGGCAAGGACTGTCCCCCAACCCCGCCTCTTCTTGTCATGGGGCAGTGTAGACTGTACTATAGGCAAGGACTGTCCCCCAACCCCGCCTCTTCTTGTCATGGGGCAGTGTAGACTGTACTATAGGCAAGGACTGTCCCCCAACCCCGCCTCTTCTTGTCATGGGGCAGTGTAGACTGTACTATAGGCAAGGACTGTCCCCAAACCCCGCCTCTTCTTGTCATGGGGCAGTGTAGACTGTACTATAGGCAAGGACTGTCCCCCAACCCCGCCTCTTCTTGTCATGGGGCAGTGTAGACTGTACTATAGGCAAGGACTGTCCCCCAACCCCGCCTCTTCTTGTCATGGGGCAGTGTAGACTGTACTATAGGCAAGGACTGTCCCCCAACCCCGCCTCTTCTTGTCATGGGGCAGTGTAGACTGTACTATAGGCAAGGACTGTCCCCCAACCCCGCCTCTTCTTGTCATGGGGCTGTGTAGACTGTACTATAGGCAAGGACTGTCCCCCAACCCCGCCTCTTCTTGTCATGGGGCAGTGTAGACTGTACTATAGGCAAGGACTGTCCCCCAACCCCGCCTCTTCTTGTCATGGGGCAGTGTAGACTGTACTATAGGCAAGGACTGTCCCCCAACCCCGCCTCTTCTTGTCATGGGGCAGTGTAGACTGTACTATAGGCAAGGACTGTCCCCCAACCCCGCCTCTTCTTGTCATGGGGCTGTGTAGACTGTACTATAGGCAAGGACTGTCCCCCAACCCCGCCTCTTCTTGTCATGGGGCTGTGTAGACTGTACTATAGGCAAGGACTGTCCCCCAACCCCGCCTCTTCTTGTCATGGGGCAGTGTAGACTGTACTATAGGCAAGGACTGTCTTCCAACCCCGCCTCTTCTTATCATGGGGCTGTGTAGACTGTACTATAGGCAAGGACTGTCCCCCAACCCCGCCTCTTCTTGTCATGGGGCAGTGTAGACTGTACTATAGGCAAGGACTGTCTCCCAACCCCGCCTCTTCTTGTCATGGGGCTGTGTAGACTGTACTACAGGCAAGGACTGTCCCCCAACCCCGCCTCTTCTTGTCATGGGGCAGTGTAGACTGTACTATAGGCAAGGACTGTCCCCCAACCCCGCCTCTTCTTGTCATGGGGCAGTGTAGACTGTACTATAGGCAAGGACTGTCCCCCAACCCCGCCTCTTCTTGTCATGGGGCAGTGTAGACTGTACTATAGGCAAGGACTGTCCCCCAACCCCGCCTCTTTGTGTCATGGGGCTGTGTAGACTGTACTATAGGCAAGGACTGTCCCCCAACCCCGCCTCTTCTTGTCATGGGGCAGTGTAGACTGTACTATAGGCAAGGACTGTCCCCCAACCCCGCCTCTTCTTGTCATGGGGCTGTGTAGACTGTACTATAGGCAAGGACTGTCCCCCAACCCCGCCTCTTCTTGTCATGGGGCTGTGTAGACTGTACTATAGGCAAGGACTGTCCCCCAACCCCGCCTCTTCTTGTCATGGGGCTGTGTAGACTGTACTAACGGCAAGGACTGTCCCCCAACCCCGCCTCTTCTTGTCATGGGGCAGTGTAGACTGTACTATAGGCAAGGACTGTCTTCCAACCCCGCCTCTTCTTGTCATGGGGCTGTGTAGACTGTACTATAGGCAAGGACTGTCCCCCAACCCCGCCTCTTCTTGTCATGGGGCAGTGTAGACTGTACTATAGGCAAGGACTGTCTCCCAACCCCGCCTCTTCTTGTCATGGGGCTGTGTAGACTGTACCATAGGCAAGGACTGTCTCCCAACCCCGCCTCTTCTTGTCATGGGGCTGTGTAGACTGTACTATAGGCAAGGACTGTCCCCCAACCCCGCCTCTTCTTGTCATGGGGCAGTGTAGACTGTACTATAGGCAAGGACTGTCCCCCAACCCCGCCTCTTCTTGTCATGGGGCAGTGTAGACTGTACTATAGGCAAGGACTGTCCCCCAACCCCGCCTCTTTGTGTCATGGGGCTGTGTAGACTGTACTATAGGCAAGGACTGTCCCCCAACCCCGCCTCTTCTTGTCATGGGGCTGTGTAGACTGTACCATAGGCAAGGACTGTCCCCCAACCCCGCCTCTTCTTGTCATGGGGCTGTGTAGACTGTACTATAGGCAAGGACTGTCTCCCAACCCCGCCTCTTCTTGTCATGGGGCTGTGTAGACTGTACTATAGGCAAGGACTGTCCCCCAACCCCGCCTCTTCTTGTCATGGGGCAGTGTAGACTGTACTTTAGGCAAGGACTGTCCCCCAACCCCGCCTCTTCTTGTCATGGGGCAGTGTAGACTGTACTATAGGCAAGGACTGTCCCCCAACCCCGCCTCTTCTTGTCGTGGGGCAGTGTAGACTGTACTATAGGCAAGGACTGTCCCCCAACCCCGCCTCTTCTTGTCATGGGGCTGTGTAGACTGTACTATAGGCAAGGACTGTCTCCCAACCCCGCCTCTTCTTGTCATGGGGCAGTGTAGACTGTACTATAGGCAAGGACTGTCCCCCAACCCCGCCTCTTCTTGTCATGGGGCTGTGTAGACTGTACTATAGGCAAGGACTGTCCCCCAACCCCGCCTCTTCTTGTCATGGGGCTGTGTAGACTGTACTATAGGCAAGGACTGTCCCCCAACCCCGCCTCTTCTTGTCATGGGGCAGTGTAGACTGTACTATAGGCAAGGACTGTCCCCCAACCCCGCCTCTTCTTGTCATGGGGCTGTGTAGACTGTACTATAGGCAAGGACTGTCCCCCAACCCCGCCTCTTCTTGTCATGGGGCTGTGTAGACTGTACTATAGGCAAGGACTGTCCTCCAACCCCGCCTCTTCTTGTCATGGGGCAGTGTAGACTGTACTATAGGCAAGGACTGTCCCCCAACCCCGCCTCTTCTTGTCATGGGGCAGTGTAGACTGTACTATAGGCAAGGACTGTCTTCCAACCCCGCCTCTTCTTGTCATGGGGCAGTGTAGACTGTACTATAGGCAAGGACTGTCCCCCAACCCCGCCTCTTCTTGTCATGGGGCAGTGTAGACTGTACTATAGGCAAGGACTGTCCCCCAACCCCGCCTCTTCTTGTCATGGGGCTGTGTAGACTGTACTATAGGCAAGGACTGTCCCCCAACCCCGCCTCTTCTTGTCATGGGGCTGTGTAGACTGTACTATAGGCAAGGACTGTCCCCCAACCCCGCCTCTTCTTGTCATGGGGCTGTGTAGACTGTACTATAGGCAAGGACTGTCCCCCAACCCCGCCTCTTCTTGTCATGGGGCAGTGTAGACTGTACTATAGGCAAGGACTGTCCCCCAACCCCGCCTCTTCTTGTCATGGGGCAGTGTAGACTGTACTATAGGCAAGGACTGTCCCCCAACCCCGCCTCTTCTTGTCATGGGGCTGTGTAGACTGTACTATAGGCATGGACTGTCCCCCAACCCCGCCTCTTCTTGTCATGGGGCTGTGTAGACTGTACTATAGGCAAGGACTGTCCCCCAACTCCGCCTCTTCTTGTCATGGGGCAGTGTAGACTGTACTATAGGCAAGGACTGTCCCCCAACCCCGCCTCTTCTTGTCATGGGGCTGTGTAGACTGTACTATAGGCAAGGACTGTCCCCCAACCCCGCCTCTTCTTGTCATGGGGCTGTGTAGACTGTACTATAGGCAAGGACTGTCTCCCAACCCCGCCTCTTCTTGTCATGGGGCTGTGTAGACTGTAGATCATCCCACGTCAAGTTGTAAGAAGTAACGAAATAAGGTAAGGTATTTTGTATGGAGGGGCGGGTGTAGATTTTTCGAAGGCTCCTTATCAATTGCCCTGGTAAAGAAGTGGGTAACTATAGATATAAATAATGTAATTATGTTGGTTAGTATGCGATAAGAGGTACTTTCTTCCGTAGTCTGTAGTTACAAGTTATAGAAAATAATACTTATTTAGAAAATGACTTTTCTAAACCCATGAACTATAACGTACGAATAATTAGCGTAAGTGGATTAGAGGTTAGTTGCAAGACAATGCGGGAGGTTACTGGTTCGATTGTCACCACCCGGCCCCACCCTGACTGATCACCGTGTGGCGTCGTCTCGATACTGGTATCTGCCAAGGAACGCCGTGTGGCGTCGTCTCGATACTGGTATCTGTCAAGGAACGCCGTGTGGCGTCGTCTCGATACTGGTATCTGCCAAGGAACGCCGTGTGGCGTCGTCTCGATACTGGTATCTGCCAAGGAACGCCGTGTGGCGTCGTCTCGATACTGGTATCTGCCAAGGAACGCCGTGTGGCGTCGTCTCGATACTGGTATCTGCCAAGGAACGCCGTGTGGCGTCGTCTCGATACTGGTATCTGTGTTTAGGGAATAGTTTCTCTCATATAAATATAGACAATAGAGTACGTCCGTGATGTGTGACAAGTCGTGCAGTGGTGACAGTTTACCCAGCAGTCCGTAAACCCACGGTCCGTTGATTACAGTACAATAATGCACAGTGTGCATAAATACGAGCGCAATCTTCAATCGTAAGAGTTTGCAGAAGGACTTACATTCCGCAAGGTAAGATAGCTCTAGGGCTCGGTCTACATTGTAGGATAGGCTACTACTATTTTTGAATACGTTTTAGTAATTGAAGTGTATTATTGCCAGTGAACCTGCGAAATGTTTGATAAGTGCGTTTAGTGTTGCGAAATGAAATAGTTGTACACAAAATGCAATATTTGCGTATATTATTAATTACTCAATTCACTTATTCTATGCCCAAGAAATTGGTGGCAAATCACCCCCTGACCCGATTTTCGAAACAGGTGTTCGAGATTATATAACTTATATATGTAATTGTTTAACAAAACCATACTTCACAATCTCTGTTATAAATGACCGTTCGTTATGGTGTTTCAAAAGTGTAAATGTTACCAGGTGATGGGACTGCCTACACTGCGTGCTATTTGATTCTTTAATTTTATTTCCGTTTGCATTTTCACATCACCCTTCACATTTAACAATCACAATATATAAATTAACTATCAAGCGTTCTAGTGCTCGAAATTTAATAATATACCTTTTTAAGTCTTTTGTGTAACGCCGTATTTTTCATTTGTTTTATCTAGTATACTGCATGGAGATCACAACCTTTCTATGACAAATACGTGGATGATATTGTGAATTTATCAATTTCTCTATTATTCTTACGAATCACTTAAATAAATTAAATTCATAATCTTGCATTAGATTTTTATTTTCACTTAAAAATACCTACTTTCGAAGTACTTTAAAATTTGCAATATTTTTTAATTTTATTTCCATTATTTACAACGTTATAAAGTTCATTAGTTGTCACTTGCGTTGGTAACTATAGTGAGTAAAGAAATATGCAATCAGTGATTGCCAGCACTATGACTTGGGTGGGACGGGGTAGCCCCCAGCGCACAGGGTATGCGTTGTAACTGTTTTTACAAACTTGTATACTACCTGTTGTTAATTTATTCTTGGTTACCAGACATTCGACATTAACCCCCTTCGGTCTAATATGTCAAAGAGCATTCACTAACCGCGATAATTTTCATACTTATTTAAAATAAGTACTTAAAGCTTATTTAATTTTAATACAAATAAATGACGCTTATTTGTGTTTAGTAATACCAGTACAGGAATAACATCTTCCCATGTATATAATGTAATATAAGGAGCACATAATGCCTACCGTACTTTAGCCTAGAGTTCAGACTCCATGGACGACACAATGACAGGTAGTCTAGTTTCCAAAGAACGGGCCGATCCCAACTATTCACATTCGGGAAAACGGACACTTAACAGTCATGAACTGCAAATGTACATTCATTAATCTTTTAAACTCTGTTTCTGTGTAATGCTACTTTACTTCATATTTCACTGGTTTCGTCTCAATAAATGAGATTTCTTTCTAGTGTTGATATGTTTGACACATGATGAGATCCCTACACGTGACGAAACCATAATATCTCCGCTCACATCTATCACGCTCATAAGCATGAAACTACCATCAGCGGTTAGTTTCTTCGCAGACCATTGTCTTTACATTCTCTAATCACCTCCATTTTCTATTTGAAGACACGATCTGAGTGCCTCTCACTGGGGGGGGGGTCACGAGCAGTTTCATTTTCCTTTTACACATTATATGGACAGGAACGAATAACACTTAGACCTGTTCTAAAAACATAAAAGAATCCATAAACAGGGGTTTGTCCCTGAAATTGAGAGAATAACTCTTCCTTCAGGAAACTTAAATCGAAAACTTTGTCTATAATTATATTTTACTATTACTAACCTAATGTACTGAGCATAATCGCTGCGGTGGCAAAGTGATAGAAATAGCCTTGGCCGTACATACTGATACCCTCGCAATTCAAAGTTTGTGTAATATACATTCAAAATATGCATAATTCTATATAAGCATTCAAATAGAAATATTTTCTAGCCGACGTACTGAGGTACCTACGCCGAGTAGGCCCTACCTTTGCAATCCCTACATATTAATTTTCCGTATTGTTTTCAGAAAATGGAGGCACTGCTCATAATTCTCGTCTCTACTGCGGTGTTGGTCACAAATGCAAAGGAGGCCGCGGAAACCAACACCACCGACATTCCTCTAAACAAAACACGTGGTTGGTCCCAGCCAGATCTGTCGAGCTTCACAGCTCCGCTTGAAACCTCCGCAGGATTCGCTGCGAGTCAAATCTCCGATGCCTCTTATGAGCAACCGGACCAAAGAAGCATGAAACCATTCTTCCCCTCAGACCTGTCCCAGGCGAAAGGCGGCGAGGACAACGAAGAGACAAAAGCAAGTAAGGACAGCCCACAAGTGAAAGCCGCACCAGACGATCCAAAGCATTCCCACGAGTTTTTGAAATCCTTGCATCAGAAGCAAAAAGAAGGTTTGTTTTACCCCCACACGAGCCATAAAAAGAACGTGGTCTTTGAGGGGAATGGCGGCTACAAACCAGTGAAGTTTGAAGATGATTTCCCTTCCACGCGCTTTGCCCCCGAACACGCAACGAAAGGCTACGGCCTAGCGCCCTCGCACCCTTATCCGTATCAGTTTGTGAGCGCTTACGGTGACAGCTCCATTGATCCAGCCCCCACTGCCAGTGCTCACGCTCATCAGTCCATCGCTTTCCACGAACACGGACACGACCTCTATGGAGGGGGGAAGAAAGCCATTCACAAGGGGTGAGTCTGATTGATTCAAGTAGTAATATTAGTTTTACAATTGTGTTGCAGAGTAGCAGTAGTATAGTAATGAAGGTTTAGTGAGGGATCTAGGTATTAGATACAACATTGGAGATTGGTGTGATGCAATTAGCAATCAACAAAACCTTGCACTGTTGATTGTGACTGTACTGCTAGGGGACATAGCGAATATCCCATTTTCACCAAGACACGATTAGTTTCCACTAAACTCTTGGAAATGTAGAGCCCAACATGACGATGAAGATGGTGAAGAAAATCAAGACAAAAATAGACTTCAAGGAAACAATCTCAGAGAACGAGGAAAAAGCCTACACAAATAAGGTGACAACTTCGAATTAAAAATAGGAATGAGAGAAGAGTAAAGTATGTGACATGCTTGAATAATGTCTCGCCGGTTGTTAGAACATAAGTACTACGAATATAAAGATGCACTAAGGGCAACACATTCCACTAATTGATTCAGAGGGAAATATATTAATATTATTGATAGTAACTTCATTAGTACAGTGATAATACTACGATTACTTAAACCAACTAAAAGACTAGTTACACTGTCAGCTTATTAACTCATTTGGTTGACCACATTTAGATGGCAGGGAAGTGGGATACTGCAGCCTGCCGTCACACACTAAAGCATGTTGACTCAACATTGACGAGTAGGACAATATGTTGACGAGAATTTGGAACTTGTTCTACTTCCGAGTAATATTGACGGCGTTCAACCAATGGCTGACTTGTGGCTCATGTGATCATATCGTTGAGCAGATAAGGAGTGTTACAATAATAACGAGTAAGTGAAGACAACCTCTTATAAGAAGCTGAAGAACGACCCAATGAAACGGTTTGAGAATAGCATCTCTGGTTTGCTGAAGGAAGTTCCCATAGACCCAAAACTAGTGGCTTAATTAATACCACGGGAATCCGTGTCACCGAGATTGTATGGATGCCTAAGATCGCACGTTGTATGGCACAACTCCTTCAACCTCAAGTAGAAGCATATCAAGCATTCGAGTCACTTCCTGGACACAATTAAGACCTTCAAGCTTGAAGATTCAGATTTTTTAGTGATCCTAAATGTTGTTTCTCTTTTCACTAATGTTCAGGTAGATGAGGAGATGGAGATTTTGCATAAACGAGCAAGCAAGTACCACCTCCCAACAACGATTCTGGAATGATTAAGAGTCGTCTAGAGTTCAGCTATTTTAAGCTCGAGATGGGGTTCTACCAACAGACAGAAGGTTTAGCGATGGGATCACCTCTCTCTGTAGTGGCCAATATCTTCATGGATGAATTTGAAACTCAGGTCTTGGAGTCGACACCACTCAAAGCCAAATGTTGGCTTCGTTATTTAGATGACATTTGGATGATCTGGCCACATGGAGAGCCCCTCTTACAGGTGTTTCCGAGTCATATAACTTGTTGCTTGTTGCATTGCAGAGGACACAATATGAAATCCATGTGGGATAAAGTGGTCCGCCTTCTCGCTGCTTTCATCCCCCTCGGATTGTTCCTGGTTGCGCTTCCCCCAAATGTCCTCAACATCAACTCCACCAAGTAAGTTCACATGTTTTTACATCAGCTCGTTTTACGTCACATAAAACAACTAAGTCAAAGATCAAGACCAACTGTGCTAGCATGAAGCAGTGTCAGTGCTGGCTGCTGGCGCCAGACCCATGCGGCTGGGGCCCCACGCTTCTAGGGGCCCAGATGCCAATAAATTATGTCCTTATATTTGTATGTGTGTTGGAAAACAAAAAATATAAAATAAAAATAAAATAAAAAATTCGCCTTATTTCTCTTTGCTAAAGGTTAATTTTAACATGAGAAGGCCAGAAGTTTTTAATTCTTGGTATGCAATATACTTATTTGTTTGTCTACAAAAATCACTTGGTAAAGGGGAATATGGCCATAGCCGCAATATGTATAGGAACTGTAATACATAATTTACGGAATGATGGCCGCCAACAAAGTCCGTGAATACAAATATAATGGTCGGGGTCCCCTGATGTGAACGGTACGTCACTGACTAGGAGAGCGTGGGTACCTGTACCGGGCTAGTTGGGACATGTTACTTCTTAGATATAGCGAGACCAGTAGTGCGCAACATATCTAAAAGCAGTAAAGTATCGACTAGCAAGCCACTATTTAAAGCAGTTGTAACAAAAAGTCGCCACTACTGTATTTTTACAGAAAACAAATAAACGTTTGTTTTACCTATTATAATACGTTGTATATTTTCCCATGGGTGGAAAAGAGAAAACTAATCCTCGCACTTCAGATTCTGAAGAACGGATTGAAATCAAGGGTTGGCATTGTGTTAGTGGCGTTGTATGAAAGATTCGAGATAATGAATAATGTATGCCCATTGACAACCATTCTCTTTAATTTACAAATTCTACACTCGCTTAAAATTATGTGTTGTATTGTATGTAAAGATTATACAATAACAACTTAAAAATGGTGTTCCACCATCCCAAGTCCCTCGAACATTTCCAAAGTATGAGGGTGGGGGGGGGGGGGGGGGGGGGGGGTGGCCCACATAATGTCCTGGCAGTCTCAGATAGACTTCTTGACGATGCACGAGCTATTGAACTAACTCTCCAAGAGTATGGACACAATTATGCCACCTAACCTATAAAAATACTTATTGAAACTTGGACCGCCATGAAACGTGGGGAGTGCCACATGTCTTGCGTGACAACCGTTGCCATGCATCAGTCTTGCGTGACAACCGTTGCCATGCATCAGTCTTGCGTGACAACCGTTGCCATGCATCAGTCTTGCGTGACAACCGTTGCCATGCATCAGTCTTGCGTGACAACCGTTGCCATGCATCAGTCTTGCGTGACAACCGTTGCCATGCATCAGTCTTGCGTGACAACCGTTGCCATGCATCAGTCTTGCGTGACAACCGTTGCCATGCATCAGTCTTGCGTGACAACCGTTGCCATGCATCAGTCTTGCGTGACAACCGTTGCCATGCATCAGTCTTGCATGACAACCGTTGCCATGCATCAGTCTTGCGTGACAACCGTTGCCATGCATCAGTCTTGCGTGACAACCGTTGCCATGCATCAGTCTTGCGTGACAACCGTTGCCATGCATCAGTCTTGCGTGACAACCGTTGCCATGCATCAGTCTTGCATGACAACCGTTGCCATGCATCAGTCTTGCATGACAACCGTTGCCATGCATCAGTCTTGCGTGACAACCGTTGCCATGCATCAGTCTTGCATGACAACCGTTGCCATGCATCAGTCTTGCGTGACAACCGTTGCCATGCATCAGTCTTGCATGACAACCGTTGCCATGCATCAGTCTTGCGTGACAACCGTTGCCATGCATCAGTCTTGCGTGACAACCGTTGCCATGCATCAGTCTTGCGTGACAACCGTTGCCATGCATCAGTCTTGCGTGACAACCGTTGCCATGCATCAGTCTTGCGTGACAACCGTTGCCATGCATCAGTCTTGCATGACAACCGTTGCCATGCATCAGTCTTGCATGACAACCGTTGCCATGCATCAGTCTTGCGTGACAACCGTTGCCATGCATCAGTCTTGCATGACAACCGTTGCCATGCAAGATGACCATGAGGAGTGTAGATCTACTCTGTGACGTGTCTCTATTCATTGCAGTCCCACGACCATCGGGCGTCAGAGAGCCATCGACGGGGACTCATTCGCCGTCATGAGTTTGTTCGACAGGTTCGGCTTCGACTCCCTGGACAAAGCCGAATGTGAGAGCCGAGTGTTCTGCGAGATCGCCCGAATGGGAGGTTCGGCTTCTGGCAACGTTGTGCAGCAAGGCATCTGGCAGTTAGCCCACGAGTAAGTATCTATCTAATGTATTACTTGCTGTCACTCATTGGAGGGGATCGCACGTGTTCTAAATGATTTGATACATCCACTATTGAAACAGAAGGTTCGTTTGATTTAACGTCACTTTTTGTACTTTTTGCCATGTACCCCATGAAATAACATGAAATGAGTGCAAAAAGTACAAAAGGTGTAACCAAACCAAAATCCATAGTCGTGCATTTGTGTACGGTATCTCGCGGTTTCCAAAGATTAGAACTGAACTGCATGAAACTATAACGTGGCAACAACGGGCGCCTTTTGTGTTGAGGGTCGAGTATAAATACGAGTCTTAGCATCAGATGCAGAGGACTCGACTCCTAGTTAATAGCAAACTATGGTTGATATGGAACTGTTTCACGCAAGCTATATTTACTACCCAATAAAAATTTCTTAACCATTAGGGGCTTTCAAGGGCTGTGAGGGACATGTATGCATAGGGAAGTATATTCTCCGTGTGAAACAGGGGATTCAATCTGATTCAATGTCTAAGGTAGCTCTGCCTGTGATACAAGGTGACTATATAAGAGCTGATGTTGTATAACCACGAAGTTAGTCCGTTATCTCACAGAGCATATAGGCACAGTATAAGGATGGGCTACGTTTGTTAAAGGTCTCTCACACTAAGAAGTAAGATAGCATCAGGGGAGTCAGGATCGCCCACAATTAGTTTCCGACTATCTAGCACAATTTGGTTGCGTTAAGTTTTTTGACGGGAACCTGCTTGCTTGTACGGTTTCTTGTACGTTACCGTCAAAAAACTTACCGCAACCAAATTGTACTAGATAATCGGGGAAAACATTAGCGAATCGCATTTGTCAAGTTCGAAACTAAATGTGGGTGGTCCTGATACTACCATGCTTCTTGCAGTGAGATACCTATAGTAATAGCGGCTGATAACAGCTGATACTACCATACTTCTTGCAGTGAGATACCTATAGTAATAGCGGCTGATAACAGCTGATACTACCATACTTCTTGCAGTGAGATACCTATAGTAATAGCGGCTGATAACAGCTGATACTACCATACTTCTTGCAGTGAGATACCTATAGTAATAGCGGCTGATAACAGCTGATACTACCATACTTCTTGCAGTGAGATACCTATAGTAATAGCGGCTGATAACAGCTGATACTACCATACTTCTTGCAGTGAGATACCTATAGTAATAGCGGCTGATAACAGCTGATACTACCATACTTCTTGCAGTGAGATACCTATAGTAATAGCGGCTGATAACAGCTGATACTACCATACTTCTTGCAGTGAGATACCTATAGTAATAGCGGCTGATAACAGCTGATACTACCATACTTCTTGCAGTGAGATACCTATAGTAATAGCGGCTGATAACAGCTGATACTACCATACTTCTTGCAGTGAGATACCTATAGTAATAGCGGATGATGGCCAAAGATCGATTAAGACAAGCCGCCTAAAGTTACAAATTTTCGTGAATCTCGCCCTAGATATATTATATAAAATAAATACCATCACGTACCAGTATATGAAAGTGGCAAACTTAAGGATTGGGATGTATGTTACTTCCTGCTTTTAATCAAAGGTAGACTTTATTAGTTTCCAAGAATGTTTCTAAAGTCAACCAAGCCAGAACATGTGGATCTGAGCAGAGTAAAACAAAAGCCATTGTATCACCACAAGTGAAAGCTACAATTAGATGATCTTTTGTTATTGTATCAACTGCTCTGTAATCGCACAAGTTAGAAAGCTCCCTTTTAATCACGGAAGTTCTTTTAATAGTCCTGCCGCTTACTTGTGTATGCTGTAATTGCGTGTTTCTTATCTATAATACATTATATTCCGCGTGAGGTAACTCACAGACTGCAATATACAAGTATAGAATAACTAGGCAACTATGAACTGACGGGTATATATATTATGCAGTAAGTGTGAAGTATGCAGTGTGTATGCAGTAAGTATGTAGTATGTAGTGAGTAGTGTGTATGCAGTAAGTGTGTAGTATGTAGTGAGTATGCAGTAAGTATGTAGTATGTAGTGAGTAGTGTATATGCAGTAAGTGTGTAGTATGCAGTGTGTATGCAGTAAGTATGTAGTATGTAGTGAGTAGTGTGTATGCAGTAAGTGTGTAGTATGTAGTGTGTATGCAGTAAGTGTGTAGTATGTAGTGTGTATGCAGTAAGTATGAAGTATGTAGTGTGTATGCAGTAAGTGTGTAGTATGTAGTGTGTATGCAGTAAGTGTGTAGTATGTAGTGTGTATGCAGTAAGTATGTAGTATGTAGTGTGTATGCAGTAAGTATGTAGTATGTAGTGTGTATGCAGTAAGTGTGTAGTATGTAGTGTGTATGCAGTAAGTATGTAGTGTGTAGTGTGTATGCAGTAAGTATGTAGTATGTAGTGTGTATGCAGTAAGTGTGTAGTGTGTATGCAGTAAGTGTGTAGTATGTAGTGTGTATGCAGTAAGTATGTAGTGTGTAGTGTGTATGCAGTAAGTGTGTAGTATGTAGTGTGTATGCAGTAAGTGTGTAGTATGTAGTGTGTATGCAGTAAGTATGTAGTGTGTAGTGTGTATGCAGTAAGTATGTAGTATGTAGTGTGTATGCAGTAAGTATGTAGTGTGTAGTGTGTATGCAGTAAGTGTGTAGTATGTAGTGTGTATGCAGTAAGTATGTAGTATGTAGTGTGTATGCAGTAAGTGTGTAGTATGTAGTGTGTATGCAGTAAGTATGTAGTATGTAGTGTGTATGCATTAAGTGTGTAGTATGTAGTGTGTATGCAGTAAGTGTGTAGTATGCAGTGTGTATGCAGTAAGTATGTAGTATGTAGTGAGTAGTGTGTATGCAGTAAGTGTGTAGTATGCAGTGTGTATGCAGTAAGTATGTAGTATGTAGTGAGTAGTGTGTATGCAGTAAGTGTGTAGTATGTAGTGTGTATGCAGTGTGTGTAGTATGTAGTGTGTATGCAGTAAGTATGAAGTATGTAGTGTGTATGCAGTAAGTGTGTAGTATGTAGTGTGTATGCAGTAAGTGTGTAGTATGTAGTGTGTATGCAGTAAGTATGTAGTATGTAGTGTGTATGCAGTAAGTATGTAGTATGTAGTGTGTATGCAGTAAGTGTGTAGTATGTAGTGTGTATGCAGTAAGTATGTAGTGTGTAGTGTGTATGCAGTAAGTATGTAGTATGTAGTGTGTATGCAGTAAGTATGTAGTGTGTAGTGTGTATGCAGTAAGTGTGTAGTATGTAGTGTGTATGCAGTAAGTGTGTAGTATGTAGTGTGTATGCAGTAAGTGTGTAGTATGTAGTGTGTATGCAGTAAGTATGTAGTGTGTAGTGTGTATGCAGTAAGTATGTAGTATGTAGTGTGTATGCAGTAAGTATGTAGTGTGTAGTGTGTATGCAGTAAGTGTGTAGTATGTAGTGTGTATGCAGTAAGTATGTAGTATGTAGTGTGTATGCAGTAAGTGTGTAGTATGTAGTGTGTATGCAGTAAGTATGTAGTATGTAGTGTGTATGCATTAAGTGTGTAGTATGTAGTGTGTATGCAGTAAGTGTGTAGTATGTAGTGTGTATGCAGTAAGTGTGTAGTATGTAGTGTGTATGCAGTAGGTGAGTAGTATGTAGTGTGTATGCAGTAAGTATGTACTGTGTAGTGTGTATGCAGTAAGTATGTAGTATGTAGTGTGTATGCAGTAAGTGTGTAGTATGTAGTGTGTATGCAGTAAGTATGTAGTATGTAGTGTGTATGCAGTAAGTATGTAGTATGTAGTGTATATGCAGTAAGTGTGTAGTATGTAGTGTGTATGCAGTAAGTATGTAGTGTGTGTGCAGTAAGTATGTAGTATGTAGTGTGTATGCATTAAGTGTGTAGTATGTAGTGTGTATGCAGTAAGTGTGTAGTATGTAGTGTGTATGCAGTAAGTGTGTAGTATGTAGGGTGTATGCAGTAAGTATGTAGTGTGTAGTGTGTATGCAGTAAGTGTGTAGTATGTAGTGTGTATGCAGTAAGTATGTAGTATGTAGTGTGTATGCAGTAAGTGTGTAGTATGTAGTGTGCATGCAGTAAGTGTGTAGTATGTAGTGTGTATGCGGTAAGTGTGTAGTATGTAGTGTGTATGCAGTAAGTATGTAGTATGTAGTGTGTATGCAGTAAGTGTGTAGTATGTAGTGTGTATGCAGTAAGTATTTAGTATGTAGTGTGTATGCAGTAAGTGTGTAGTATGTAGTGTGTATGCAGTAAGTGTGAAGTATGTAGTGTGTATGAAGTAAGTATGTAGTGTGTAGTGTGTATGCAGTTAGTATGTAGTATGTAGTGTGTATGCAGTAAGTGTGTAGTATGTAGTGTGTATGCAGTAAGTGTGTAGTATGTAGTGTGTATGCAGTAAGTATGTAGTATGTAGTGTGTATGCAGTAAGTGTGTAGTATGTAGTGTGTATGCAGTAAGTGTGTAGTATGTAGTGTGTATGCAGTGAGTGTGTAGTATGTAGTGTGTATGCAGTAAGTGTGTAGTATGTAGTGTGTATGCAGTAAGTATGTAGTATGTAGTGTGTATGCAGTAAGTGTGTAGTATGTAGTGTGTATGCAGTAAGTGTGTAGTATGTAGTGTGTATGCAGTAAGTATGTAGTATGTAGTGTGTATGCAGTAAGTTTGTAGTATGTAGTGTGTATGCAGTAAGTGTGTAGTATGTAGTGTGTATGCAGTTAGTATGTAGTATGTAGTGTGTATGCAGTAAGTATGTAGTATGTAGTTTGTATGCAGTAAGTATGTAGTATAGGTGGCGATCAAGTTAGTGAAGCTGTCAAAACGCGAGAAGTCTCGTGAAGCTTCCGAAGTATCCAAATCTTATAGTACTAACATAATGTTCAACTAGTTCCTGTATATTATAATATTAGACTTTTAGTGACAATAGGTCAATAGCCTATATTGGTTCCCGGAAATCTCAAACACACGGGGCGTGACTTATGACTCACTAAGGCTTGTGCATTCTACAAAGCGGAAGATCATCTTAGATGTGTGAACGGACGCTAGGAATCTGTTCAAGTTCGTTGAAACAGAGTGCATGACGAGGGCGGTATAGGTAACAATCTAAGGTTGGTATTAGCACAACTATAACTAGTTTATAATTAATTAGTACAATATATCGTTTGTAGATAATAATAATAGAGAAGATCATAATATTCAAAACTATGCGGAAGGTATGTTTGTTAAATTATTTTGATGTTCGACTATTAGTGACAATAGCCTATATTGTATTGGCTTAATGATGTTAAATGATAACAAAACCGAACGAGGAAATATGCAGTGATAGAGCTAGGGCTGTAGGGGGAACATTTGTTTGGAAGCAGAAGATAATTGAGAGGATAATCAGTTCGATAATTCTCACTTTATAACTCAGGGAAAGGGGGGGGGGGGGGATGACATGATTAACTTCCCACTAAATTTGTAGGTATCGTGTCCAAAAAAACCGACTCGCAGTAAAATATTAACATACTACTGCCTTATGAAAGGAATGGATGTAACAGCAATATTAGAATTATAAATTAGTTTTGTCGATATGAATGTAATACAAATGTTGCCAAGTTGAGCTGAATTCAGTAGGCTAACTGTTTGTAATTATTCCAGCACTCCCATGGATGTTGCCAAGTTGAGCTGAACTCAGTAGGCTAACTGTTTGTATATTCCAGCACTCCCATGGATGTTGCCAAGTTGAGTTGAATTCAGTAGGCTACCTGTTTGTATATTCCAGCAATCCCATGGATGTTGCCAAGTTAAGCTGAATTCAGTAGGCTACCTGTTTGTATATTCCAGCAATCCCATGGATGTTGCCAAGTTAAGCTGAACTCAGTAGGCTAACTGTTTGTATATTCCAGCACTCCCATGGATGTTGCCAAGTTGAGCTGAACTCAGTAGGCTAACTGTTTGTATATTCCAGCACTCCCATGGATGTTGCCAAGTTGAGCTGAACTCAGTAGGCTAACTGTTTGTATATTCCAGCAATCCCATGGATGTTGCCAAGTTGAGCTGAACTCAGTAGGCTAACTGTTTGTATATTCCAGCAATCCCATGGATGTTGCCAAGTTGAGTTGAATTCAGTAGGCTACCTGTTTGTATATTCCAGCAATCCCATGGATGTTGCCAAGTTAAGCTGAATTCAGTAGGCTACCTGTTTGTATATTCCAGCAATCCCATGGATGTTGCCAAGTTAAGCTGAACTCAGTAGGCTAACTGTTTGTATATTCCAGCACTCCCATGGATGTTGCCAAGTTGAGCTGAACTCAGTAGGCTAACTGTTTGTATATTCCAGCACTCCCATGGATGTTGCCAAGTTGAGTTGAATTCAGTAGGCTACCTGTTTGTATATTCCAGCAATCCCATGGATGTTGCCAAGTTAAGCTGAACTCAGTAGGCTAACTGTTTGTATATTCCAGCACTCCCATGGATGTTGCCAAGTTGAGCTGAACTCAGTAGGCTAACTGTTTGTATATTCCAGCACTTCCATGGATGTTGCCAAGTTGAGCTGAACTCAGTAGGCTAACTGTTTGTATATTCCAGCACTCCCATGGATGTTGCCAAGTTGAGCTGAACTCAGTAGGCTAACTGTTTGTATATTCCAGCACTCCCATGGATGTTGCCAAGTTGAGCTGAACTCAGTAGGCTAACTGTTTGTATATTCCAGCACTCCCATGGATGTTGCCAAGTTGAGCTGAACTCAGTAGGCTAACTGTTTGTAATTATTCCAGGACTCCAGACAACATGGCGGATGCTCTTGGCTTCAAACACATCTTCACGGCAATCAGAGACAATACCTGTCAAGTCTTCAAGTGTCCCGAGAAAAAGAAGTTGGAGAAAGATAAAGAACGAAAGAAAAGCAAAAGTGAAAAAGAGGAGATAACAGTTTAGTATTGGTAAATCATGTTTTGGAACAGTAGATATTTGGGGTTAAATCCAAGCTTGCACAAGGACTCCTCCAAATTGTGCGTTTGGTTATTATTTTCAACTCAAATCCGTTTTGCTTTTCTTACTTTCAAATCATCGAATACCCTAATTAATGTCCGCAAAATCAATTTTCTCGCAAAGTCTTGTTTTGGCAGTCTTTGTAAGACATATAAGTTAAAAGAATTTTACCCCCCTGGAATTATTCTGTTGTCTTTAATTTATATTAACTATATAATTACACATTAATATACAGTAATTTTAATTCGATATTTAACAAACTGAACTTTCAATTACACATTTAAAATTAATTATCATATCATCATATCTAATTTTTTAATGGAGTAAATAGTCTTATGGTTACGAAATAGCGGAGTCCAATAACACCTTAATAACTTATGTCGATACTTCTCTATAACTTTCGGCCGTATATTGGATACCTGAAAACCCAACGCGCAGGGAGCGTGACTAAAGTGGTCTCTAGTAGGCGGAAACCACCTTCACGAGTGAATGAAAGAATGCGTTTTAACAGCATGCGTGTAAGGGATGGTAGATAAGGGTCTGAAGATAGGTCTGGAACACTTCCATGTTATGTTTGAGTTACTTCGGGCATTGTGCGTCACAGCAGCTGTGCAAAGCATTCAATTGTGTAGAAGACAGGAGTTTTATCGGTGCTCATATAAACAAATGTCTGATTCAGTGATGCTTCAATTACATTCAGCGAGCGACGAATAACTGATGAATGATGATATACTGCTTGCGGGGAGTACCTTGCTCACAAGAAAGTGAATTCACTCAAAAATACGATCTCAATATCTATTAACATCAAAATACTTTCTTTATATAAAGGTAGTGTCATAAATATCGATGTGTAGTTATTTTTAATAAATATATATAATTGTTTGTTAATATGGAAATATTATTAATTGTGATGTCCCTCTATTCCAAATGCAACAGCGGCTCCTCTAGGAGGAGCACCGAATCTTAGTGTTTTGGGTTCTTTACAGGGTGACCTCAAAAACTTGAACTGGTGGGAAGTAACCATGTTTACAACCTTTTCTCTCTCATCATCAACGTAATTTGTTGATAACCTAGCTTATGGGCTAGGCTCCATTTGTTTCCTTGTTGCCTCACTGACGCAAGAAGCCCATAAGATAGGATTGAAGTTGGCAATCATGAGTATTTGCAATGCATGCACTTGCACCGACCAGTGGTAGAGAAGAGGATTATCTATGAATGATATAATATGAGGAATATCTATTAGGCATGGCAGTTTCAACATTATGCTGTTGCACCGACCAGTAAAGAAGAGAAATATCTACGAGATCTTATAGGAATATCTATTAGGCATGGTAGTTTCAACATTATGCTGTTGCACCGACCAGTAAAGAAGAGAAATATCTACCAGATCTTATAGGAATATCTATTAGGCATGGTAGTTTCAACATTATGCTGTTGCACCGACCAGTAAAGAAGAGAAATATCTACGAGATCTTATAGGAATATCTATTAGGCATGGTAGTTTCAACATTATGCTGTTGCACCGACCAGTAAAGAAGAGAAATATCTACGAGATCTTATAGGAATATCTATTAGGCATGGTAGTTTCAACATTATGCTGTTGCACCGACCAGTAAAGAAGAGAAATATCTACCAGATCTTATAGGAATATCTATTAGGCATGGTAGTTTCAACATTATGCTGTTGCACCGACCAGTAAAGAAGAGAAATATCTACGAGATCTTATAGGAATATCTATTAGGCATGGCAGTTTCAACATTATGCTGTTGCACCGACCAGTAAAGAAGAGAAATATCTACGAGATCTTATAGGAATATCTATTAGGCATGGCAGTTTCAACATTATGCTGTTGCACCGACCAGTAAAGAAGAGAAATATCTACGAGATCTTATAGGAATATCTATTTGGCATGTCAGTTTCCACATTCTGATGTTTAACATTCGTAGCCTACTTCTGTCGAAAAGTACCAAGGGGACTTTTGGCTTTACGTCCCATCTGAAAGGACGGTGTAACTTTGACCAATCATATAAGTTATTGTCAATAGGTATGGTTTCACTTGTAAGATTTTAGTTGGTATGGCAACTGCGGGCTATCTTTATCATGACTCCCACCCCACTGACTTCAAATTGGAATGTACACGTCGATAAATCCCAGTTCGTGTCTGCAAAAATGTGTTTCTTCCGCTAAAAGCAGGCACACCCTACCCTAAGAAAAGCCTGATTCTAACGCTTGAAACAATGCAAGTTACATTTGACAAAACAAATTAGTGAATATTTTGCAATAATTTCGTTATTCAATGGCCCAACACTAGCACACCTTTTAATTCAAGCTTTACAACATTATTTATACATTTAACTATCATCTATTTCAATATATAATTCCTATTATTAAAATACACCCGTTCAACCGATACGTAATCACAACAACGGAGATACATCCCCTCACCCCACAAACGAGTTTCAAACAGCAGACGACATTCGTATGACGCGCAGTAGAACCCGCGCAAGTGCAGGTACGACGTCAGTTGTCCTGATGACAGGGTCCATAGAGATCCAGAAACGTCGCTATTATGTCAAGTAAGTGTCAACGACGTGGCGGAATAACCCGTCTTGTTTTTAATTTTAATAACTCTGGCCACGAAAGCTTGAGTGTTTTAATAATTCCTACTATATTTGTATCACTGCACACAGTGCACATGGTTCCTACATTCTATAATTCATATTCATATTATCATAATATTTCTTCTCCAACCATAATAAAATCTGAAGCCGTAGCAAATACTCTTAACCACATAATTCTAGATATCTATCAACCTGTAGACGTAAGCCTTGACAAACCGAACATACCAGTAGGCCCAAAGCGGATCAAGACAGAAGGGGGTGGAATCAAAACGATGAGTAATGAAAGAGCAGAGAGAGAGAGAGAGAGAGAGAGAGAGAGAGAGAGAGAGAGAGAGAGAGAGAGAAAGTAACTAGATTCAATGGAGTTCAATGCAGAAGTGTGCAAGACCATGATCACGAAAGACCATGATCACCATAGACCATGAAGCTACACTACCACTGTTTGGTGGTTACCGATGAACTCTATAATAATATTCAAAGTGTTCAAAGCGAACGTGAGATTGGAGAATATCATTTCGTCGTCTCTTACGACTGGCGGAGTCACCCTGGGCAAAATTCTACCCCTGACCTAGAAAGGTAGTTGTAACACAGAGTTTTGTAGTGTAACGTTGATTTTACCATCTGTGTAACAAAGACAAGGTAAATTAAGTCATTCAAGATTTTTATGTGGTTTTGTCATCAAAAAAAAAAAAAAAACTATATAAACACTCCCAAATGGTAAGAATGAGTTTGACTTGTTCATGTTAACGACAAACATAACCATAAATCATGTAGGGTTGGTAAAGTAATTTGCCAAACACGTAGACAAAGCTCATTGGACCCTTTCTACCAACAACTAAACGTAGAAAACCACATATATTGTACAAATCTCGAATGCAGAAAGGCAGAAGAACCAATATCTATCCTTTGATATTGACAAATGCTGGCATACTTAACAAATATATCATTATAATTATAAGCGTTGTTTTCCTTATTTATATTATTCATTTCAAACTTGTTGGACCGATAGAGGTGGCTCAGCGGTAAGACGCGAGACTCTAATTCGGGAGGTCGCCGGTTCGATTCCGGCCACCGGCAGTCCTGACTGAAGGTTTTTTCTGAGGTTTTCCTCAGTCGTAAAAAGCGAATGCTGGGATTAAGACCTACTATCAGCCCTCGGACAATCCTTCCCAACTATCCAAACACCCTAATAACCTAGTTAGTCACCTGAAGAGAGGCACATCAAGTAAAGCTGGTGTGCACCCTACAACGGGTATTCCTACAAAAATTATTATTATTATTAATCTTGTCGGTATTATCACTAATGATGTTTTGTGAGACTAGAGAAATGGACTATGGGACATCGGGATAAATTTAAGATACGGGACAAGTGGGAGGAAATGCAGCTTTAAAGGGGTTAATGGGTGAACAGTAAATATTGGGGGATCTCATTTCGCCGCCTCGCACGATTGGCGCAGTCACCCTGGGCCCAGACAGGGACTCAAGTAGCCTTATCCTAACGAGTTACCAGCTTAGTTACTTCGTAGATCTATCAAGCCCTCGCTCATCATTCATATGAACTTGTTGTGTCGAGCTGGAAGATCGTATTGTAAACGCTCCTTATCGGACACGCAATAAAAGGTGTCAAATTACGAATTATTATTGTAACTATTTATATATAAGTGTAGGGAGAAGGGTGGAGAGCATCAATGAACCCAAGCAGAACACACGCCAGAGAGACCAGCCCAGAGCTAGGGTGAAACCATTCAGCTTACTATAGTTGGGCCAGTCTTTCTTTACCCGCCTCTTCTGGAGTACAGATGGGGTTATAAGACCCAGGATAGTGAATCTCATCAGACGCTTGAGACGGTACAGGCTTGTCCCACACGGCTTGGGTGTTCTTAAAAGCCACATGTGCACCAAGTCAAGGGAAACCACTCAGAAGAGTATCAGTTTTCTAAATTATTTGACATTTTTAATGACGGTCTGGTATTTGTCTTGGAGGGGAGGTCAGAGATTCTTACCACGCCGAGGGTGAGAATTTCCACTTCAAGGCTAAGTACCGGGCTAGTCCATTTTTAGGCCACTACACCCCTCCTTGTTAGGGTAAACCAAATTCAAAATCTTCCATGACGTCACTAATTATGAGCCTTCTGATTGGTCGCCCTAAAAACACAGGGGCAAGTTTGTAGCCGGAGTCCTGAGGGACAGGGGCAGAAGGAAGACGGCCGCGGGCCGAATAAGTCGGTTTGTGAGAACAAAGACGGCCGCTGGCCGAGGAGGTAGTTTTTTAGACGTAAGGCGGCCGCTGGCCGAGGAATAATACCGAGACAATGGCCGGTGAGCCGAGTGCGTGTGAGTGTGCGGACGTGTTGTTTAAGTTAAAATAAAAATTAGTCTAATAATAAGAAAAAGCAAATTAATTAATACGTTAACATAAATGAAGAATTACAACAAATAATACCCAATAATACAACAATCACGCAATTATAGAACTATCGGCAATTATAGACAATAGACGACAACACCAAAGACAATTAACCAACCACGCTCTCCGGCTGCATCTACCTAATCGTCATCGATCATCATCATCACCATCACAATCGCCGTCAACCAAGCCATCTCCAACCAACAACAGTACAGGTATCGTTATACTTTTTTTACCTATACTATGGCCATAGGGAGGTAGAATAGTAATAACGATATTTATTTCAGACTTTTGGTTTTCATTCATTCATTTTTGTTTATATATTTCATTTTTTTGTGTTTCCTTGTATGTGTAACTTTTTGTGTCAATGAATTAAACATTAAGATTTATATTTTATACTATTCTATTTTTTAATTTCCGTATCCTACAACCATCAATTCATCTTTTTAAATTAAGCAACAACTTTTCATGTATTATTCTTTGTGCTCTACAACCCAAAGTTTGAGCTAGCTGAGGGTTTGTTTTTCTAATTGTTTTCATTGTTTTCTTTTCATTTCATTTTATCATGTTTTCATTTATCCGTACTGTCTCACGCTCATTGGACCCTTTCTACCAACAACTAAACGTATAAAACCACATCTATTGTACAAATCTCGTATGCAGAAAGACAGAAGAACCAATATCTAACCATTGATATTGACAAATGCTGGCATACTAAAAAAAATATATATAATTATTAGCGTTGTGTTTCTTATTTATATCATTAATTTTATTATTCATTAAACGCTCATTGGACCCTTTTTTCCAAAAACTTAACGTAGAAACACGTCTTGCATATATTTTGGATGCAGTAAGACAGTAGAACCAATATCTAATCTTTGATATTGACAAATGCTGGCATATTAACAACATGTTCTGTTTATCACCCACCGACTGAGGAGGAAGCTGCCGGCTGTCGCTCAAGAGTGCGTGATGGATATCGTGAGGTCGGGGGGTTGATTAGACTGACAGGCTAAACAGGACACATTGTCAACTTATATTTCAAGGGGGCAGGAGAAGCACCTCATTTCTTCGACTCATACGACCGGCAGTCACCCGTGTCTCGGGCCAAGATGGGAGCAGTACGAGGAGCAGCGTGCAGGCCTAGTCGCGCCGAAGGCAAAAAGCAAAGAAACATAAGGGTAAAACGGGTGCAACAGTTTTGAGCTGGACAAAGGGTTGAGTGTGAAAAGAGAAGGAGTCAGAGCGAGGATCCCAGAGTAATCCTAGAATCTTTATACCTTGTTCCTCAGTAGAAAATACAAGGGTGGTCTCCAGATGGTCTTGTGGAAGCGAGGTAAGGGCATCAGAATTGCTACTTGCCCATTTTCGGAGTTCGAAACCGCCCAAGGCGAGGAGGTCTTGACGTTTAGTTTGTATAGCGCGAGCTTGGGCGAGATCACGAGCGCCGGACACGATGTCGTCGATGTACGTCTGGTACTTTATTGCGTGAGAAGCAAGTGGAAACCGTTGTCCTTCGTCTTCCACCAGTTGATGTAGCACACGTTCGCCCAAAAAGGCAGAAGGCGTTAGACCATACGTGACAGTGTTGAGCTGGTACTCGACTACAGGAGAGTCGGGGAATGGCCGCCAGAAGATGTGCTGGTGAACGCGATCATCAGAGTGGACAAGGATCTGGTGATACATTTGTCGTATGTCAGCGCAGATAGCGATGATGTGTGTTCTGAAGGTGGTCAAAATGGTAGGCAGGTCAGCCTGCAACTTCGGTCCACTCAACAAGTTCTGGTTGAGCGAGACGCCGTTAGGGTCTGGGGACGAGGCGTTGAAGACGACGCGCAGCTTCGTGCTGGAGCTAGTGATTTTATGCACACAGTGGTGAGGAATCACATACTGAGCTGGTTGAAGCGCAGGATGCAGGTGCTGAGAAGCAGCATAGTCAGGCATGAACTGCTGGTACGCGTTGCGTTGTTCAAGATTGCGCTTGAGACGCCACTCCAAATTCAAGTAGCTTTGGAAAACGGTAGTGGGATTCGAGACGAGAGGTGAGACTGACGACTTAAACGGAAGCGAGACTGAATAAAATCCTGTTTCACTACGCGTGTGTGTCGGTACGAAATGATCTTCACATAACTGCTTTTCGGGATACTGTTGGAGAGGTCGCGAAACCTCTTCAGACTCCCAAAAGAGACGGAGTGTGCGGTCCAATACTGTAGAGCACGTAAGCAGAGAGAGCGGGGAGTGAGACTCAGATTCCAATGTATGAACGGGTCCCATTACAACCCAACCGAAAACAGTATTCAGTGCTGAGGGACTGCCTCCAATTACTGTGTCTCCATTCCTTTGGAGTAGGTCTGGATATAAATCGGCACCAATGAGGAAGTCAATATTGTCAGCGACATGAAACTTATCATCAGCCAAAGATAGGCCACGATATTTCTCGAAAACCTCGACGGGTACTGAGGTAGCGGGCATCTGGCCTGTGATGGTGGACAGGACCAGAGCCTGAACGCCGAATATGTGACGCGTGTTTAAACGCGGTGCGATCTCGCAGTGGGCAATGCCATGTACTCCAGCGGATGCGTTTCCGATGCCGGACAGTTCCATAACGCTAGCATGTCGTTTCAATCCAAGGCGATTGGCGAGAGAGAGTGTGATCGCAGACACTTGAGAGCCTGAGTCGATGATCGCCCTAAAAGGTTGATAACGACCACAGTTGTCTTTGATCAACGCACGTACAGTGCCGAGTAGAGCGGTGCGTTTGAGAGGTTGGCCAACCTTCAGCTGGCAAGCCAAGGCAAGCCCGACTGTAGGTTTGCTAGCCGATGCGGAACGCGAGTCAACTGAGTTGTTGACAGGGGGATGAGTCGGCGTCGCAGAGTGGAGCAACGAGTGGTGCTGTTTACTGTTGCACTCGCGACACGATCCCTTGGATATACAATCGTCACGAGCATGGTTACCCAAACAATTGAAGCATCGTTTTAAATTACGTAACGTCTTATATTTGTCTTCTACTGATTGGTTCAGGAAGCTGGGACAATTGTACAGAGTATGATTTGCTGTACACGCGGGGCATGAGAGCGCTCGAATTCGCGGTTGTGCGGGTTTACGTGAGCTATCAGCAGGGGGCGTTTCAGCAGCCAGCAGTGAGTTAATTTTCCGCGCAGGAGAGTTTAGGTTGGAGCCACTAGAATGCTTGGGTTTGGCTGAGCTAGCATTTGTAGGATGATCTAAACCACATAACTCAAGAGTACGGCTCTGCTCTTCAAGAAACTGGATCAGTTGCTGATAGGTGGGCGTAACGTGCGAAGAGCATGTTGATTCAAACTGTTTGCGCGTTTGGGGATCCAAGTGCGAAACAGTGAGTGATAACAGCAAGAAATCGGCAAGATCAACCATTTCTAAACTTTTAATTGCGTCAGTGGAACTTCTATGAACGTTGAGAAAATGTTGAAGTGACGCAATTAAAAGTTTAGGAATCGTTGATCTTGCCGATTTCTTGCTGTTATCACTCACTGTTTCGCACTTGGATGCCCAAACGCGCAAACAGTTTGAATCAACATGCTCTGCATGGCGCCTAGCTGTTGAGAGGGCTGGGTCAACTCAACAGTTAGGGGGGCGGGAGAGAAGTGGACAGTTAGCGTTTTGTTTTGTGAGAAGAGGAAGAGTACGAGAAATGGAAGCTGCAATATCGTTGCCACTTACCGGACATCGGCGTCTGTGCGGAGTGCGTGGTACCTGGGTAGGCGACGAAAACTGGGGCTCGAACTGTAGCTTGGCGGAGCTCGGCGAAAAGACGTCTGCTCACATTCGCGTTGACTATGTTAGTGGCTAGCGATACAGCATTGGAGGGGTAATAGGGGTGAGTGGTGAGGAGACGTGGACGGAAATGCGCAATACAAAATTTGGGCGCGAACACCTAGTTTTATTTAAGGTCCTCCTTTGTAGATCAGTTTTTATAACTGAATAGGATAGACATTAAATTAAATAAATAAAAATTCAACGAGACCTACCAAGTACTCCAGCCAAGAACTCTTTGTTGCCTCACAATATGGCTTCTCTTTCTCTTGCAGATGTGTGTCCTGACTCGTGAGTGTTGAAGCCTGAGAAGAAAGAAGACCTATCAGTCAAGCAAACATACAATGTGCATTGGAAGGCTCTCCGACCCAAACCAGGTTATCCTATGTATGTGTCATGTACGTATCAATTGGGAATAACTTATTCTACTCTTCAAGATGTTCGTTTTGCTTTCTCATGCTCCAAGTTAGGAAAAAGTGTAGAAAATGTTTTATTTCAAACAAATTAAATAAAAAACTATTGAAAACCATTCCAGTCATTCAAATGGGCATTGAAAACAATACAAATATTACAGTGAAACTTCTTTATAAAGAACGTCTTGATAGCAAAATGATCGATATAACAAACTGTTTTTGAGGTCCCAAAAGGTTCTTATGCATGTAAAGATAGCATCTTTATAAAGAAATGTTCTTTATAACAAAATAATAATCTGTTCCCCAAGAGTTTGTTATAAAGAAGTTATACTGCTAATTGATCTTTCAATATGCATGACGTAGGTTGTACGTAAAAATATGTAACAATGAAAATGTAAACACCTGTAATTACTGATTTGTAAACCGCACAACAATAGCACCTTACAATCAGCATGTCCTAGAGCTCATAATAGTCTATGTAACAATGCTAATGTTTATAAATGTATGGCACAACAATAACAAACAAAGAACAAACTGACGAGCATTTCGTACTTTTCACATAAGAAATGTAACAATTGAAAAGCTTGCCAGATTACCGACGATCATCGGATCAATCAATCGGCGATGGAGATGGTCTGAACATCACATTAGTGCCCAGCCCTGAATTGGGTACTCCTAAGCTATCTTGTGGAGGTTAAACAACCACTGAACACTGACCAGAGAAAGATGAAAGGCAAATCACTATATCTGCTTCTCGCCTACCGTAACGAGAGTAGCCAACTAGTGTCGCGCCACAGGCAGCAACCAAGCATTCAAATAAAAGCCAGGTGTGTTTTAACCTTTCCTACGCTACCGGACATTCAAATTTAAAGAAAGTATCCTCATCTTAAATGTTCAACTGTTTCAACGTACTCGAGTGAATCGTCTTTTTGAGACATGAAACTATCAAATCTTAATCAAGTAGGCCCTACCAATATCATGATTTTGGATTGGAACAATTTCAAGTTTTAACCAAGTGGTCTCTTGATTGGTGAGTTACAGTGCACAACCATGACAATGTTTGCAATTGAAACTTTTTGAGCGCAAAATTTAAAATTAAAAGAAAAGGCAATGAGAAATGTCATGATGAATCTGTATCGGCAGAATCGACCGATACTGCTAAGAATCGCCGATTCTTAGGAATTGGTATCAGAATCGGTAGGCTACAGCTCAAATCATAACGCATCCTTAGTAACAATGCATTGAGTGATTTAATATCACTTGACACTTTGCTAGATCCCGCCATTTAAAAAGGCAGCCTTCTATCACGACTGCAGAGCCAAGCCCAGATGTCGACCGCATCGAAACCCAGCAGTACCACATGGAGATGGGGCAGGAGCTGGGGACGCCAGTAATAACATTGTGCACAAGGACAGAAGGAAGGCGTGAGGCATAGCCCCATTTGCCGGAGGCGAAATAGTTCTTCACTGAAGATTTGTCTTGTTGTCGTAAAACAAATTTAGAATACTAAATTCACAAACTGTAGGATTTGTCAATGATTTTAAAGGCCTGAAGGCTGTGGTACTAGCCCATTGGGTCTACTTTCAATCATAACTTCCATTTTTGTTGTGTCATTCTGTCACAACTTACCATCATTTCACTCAGGTAAGCTGTTGGCATCCTATCCCTCTCACGCAATCACGTAACTTTCAAGAAATTGATAATGTACTTAAATATTGAAATTACAACTTGGACATTACCGGTACGCTGTCCTAGAAGGAAACAAAATTTCATTTTATTATTTCAATGACAATGTGATCTTTATCAAATATGGCCCAAACAACGATCACTCTAACTAACAATAAGTAAGTTATTTCCTTAAAAGTTCCTTTTAAGTATTTTCCTGGGTCCTGGCTGTATTATCTTGTGGCTGAAATGTTGCTATGTTGGGAATTCGTTACATACGATGTTTCATAGAGCTAATGCCAAAAACCCTGCATAGGTGGGCCCAGGCTCAACATAACTTATTTTCACATACAGCCGTACTAGGGAAAGTTAATTTAAAAAATAACTTAGAAAGTTGAATTCACCCTCCAAAAAATGAACTTTATAAAAGTTTAAGTTCACTCCAAAAACTGAACTTGCGTATTAAAAGTTCATTTTCGTTTTTTTATATATGCCTATCCTATTACAGAAAATATTAAATTGTCCATGCAACATTTAATGCAAAATGTAATATAAAATCATACGCAGACCACCTAGGAGTATATTGATGCAAAAAACAAAGCAGCCTATGCAGCATCCCATACGTCTAATAGGCGGCTTGCCAGCTACCGTTTGATTAACCTACACCTTCTATAGTTTCGGTACTGACCCTCATGCTCTATCATGGGTAGAGTGAAAAAGATGCAAACAGTGTAAAGGTAAATCAAACATTCTTCGATCAAAGTCGGCATGGCACGTTTGCACTCAATCTCATTGGTGCTCAGTGATTTCCCGAGTATTCTACGAACCAATCATAGATTTTGTACAAAATGTAGGTATAATGTTTTCGTTTTTGTGTTCTACAGACTGCCAACTTCCGAGTTTCATTAGTAATGTGTAGGCCTACTGCGCAATAAAAATATTCCAATGTTTAAAAATTCACAAAAATAATTAACGTTTGCAAGTAAAAGTTCATACTTGCCAAAAACGAATGCATGTGTTCAAAAGTTCATCACAATTCAAACGCGTTCACGTTAACGCGTTTATTTTAAATGTTCCTTCCCCAAGTAGGCCTATGCATACAACCTACTGTTGCTTAGCTTGCCCCCCAACTCATAGCAGTTGACCATCAACCTTGTACTGTGATATACTAGGGCCTAGTCATAAGCTGCGACATTTTATTTACACCTTATTGTACTGAAATGGTAATAACTAGGAATTAAAAAATAATGCATGTATATCTGGACAAATCTTGAAAGGCTAGCCTACATGTACAACGAACTGGGCATATGGTGGCAAGCAGTACTAAGAAAAACCACAGGGCTAGGCCTAGTTAAGCTCTTACGCCCCTGTTCATTTTGGTATTAAGTGCGTACGTTACGTTGATTGAAGCAATCACAGGCTACGTGCCAAGGTGGGCTATGTATAGCCTGCGAATGGTTGAATCGGCTGAACATTGAACATTCACCTGGAACAAATGCCTAAATCACTTCTTTTAGGTTTGGCTAGGCCAAGGCCTAGGCTAGCTAGGTGGAGCTAGGTGCCTTGGCCTTGTATTGTATCCAGATATAGTCTAGGTAAGCCTAGGGCCTAGGTTAGGCCCATGTGATTGATTAGAAAATGCATTGCTTCTAAACATTATATACTCTGAATCGACCAAACATTGAACATTTACATGGAACATGTCTTAACAGTTCCTTTAGGCCTAGGCTAGGCCTAGTATTGTATGCCATACAGGTCTGTGTAGCCTCTAAGCCTAGACCCACGCCCATGGGCTTGGTTCGTAAAATGCATCGCTTTTAAGTTTTAAACATTGCACCACCACAGCTAAGTAATTGCATTATATTTATACAATAAAACAGTTCAGGGTAATTCTTCCGATTGGGTCCGCGGCTCATTTGCACAAATGCAGTCCCGGAAAGTACTTGAAACACTTACTAAAAGACAAATTTATGTTTAAAATGAACCCAAACATGTTTCGGTGTCTGCTAAAACATTCAAAGTTGCCTTTTTCGATGATCTAAAACAGCGTTTAGACGGCGGATTTTCACATTGTCACCATGTTGTTTTTCTGCCGCCCGACGTTCTGCAGGTCTACCAACGTAAGGCCTACCAAAGTGAAATACCCTGAAAGTGACTGATGGCCTACGTAGGCGGGAGTCGGATAAGGCCAGGATGGGTGACACTGAATCAAAGTGACTTTGCCCAGCTACCTGACATCCCACGAAATTCGGTTAGGTTAGGGGATCAGGTTGAGGATTGCCCACGAAAGTACGTTATTGGTTCTGTGTAACTTTCAATGGTTGGCAACACTGCCGGAACACTTCTGGAACGTCAAAGATGGCGATCAGTAATGGCAACTACTTAAAAAATACTTTGTACACTAGATTTAATATATTTACTACAGTAAATATGAAGAAATGCCATTAATGTTTATTTTACAGCGATTTTTGAACGCGGACCCAATAGGAAGATTTACCCAGTTCAGCCTACACACAACACAACAGTTCAGTCTAAAGCGTAGGCGTAGGCCTAGACCTAGGCCTAGGCCTAGGCTAGCCAAACCAGGTGTAGGCTCTACGAAAATTACGGCGTGACCAGAGTCTTATGTAAACTGTCAAATCTTTTAATTTGAAAACTGTGCATGGCTATCTTCAACATTAAATCAGTAGTTTATCACTATACATACCTTATAGTAGTACTCGAAATATACTATTTATCACAATAACGGTAAATATTAATTTTTTTAGAGGGCCCACTTCTGTATTGCATGCCGCTAGGCGCTATTCGGCTCGACAAAATGGCGAATAAGTGATATCCGTCCCGTTGTGTGGCCAGCATTGGGTTCGTTTGTTTTACCTACACTAATCGACACTTCACACTAGTGTAGGCTCAATCTCTGTAAAAGGCGTTTGGGTATTAAGTTTAAGGCTTAGTGTAAGGCGTTTGTTTTACCTCAGTATTACACTTTGCGTAGCACTTTCTACAACCGCTTTTCGGCTCATTTAGCTACTAGCAGGTTTGTTTTTTGTCCTGCACTTTCTTGCGGTGCAGCTTTACGGTGCAAGCCTGAAAAACGCAATAGTGCAAGGCATGCAGGTTGCACTGAAGGAAGACAAGATAACACCCCAGTGTAGCAACGGTTAATGTGTAAAATAATATTTAAATTTGATAACGTCTTTCACATGGTTTCAAATGTGTAACATCGGATCTCAACTAAATAATTATTCTTAATGTGAATAGCAGTCGACGTGTATACTTAAAATAATAACCACATGTTAATTGAAGTTGCCGCCAGATTTCCTTACACTGCACTGCCACACCAGCTCGGTTACCGCTGCACTGTGCAATGTCCACCGGACAAAATAACGCGAGCAGTGTAACCTGCACGAAGATAAAATAACATGACGGTGCCAAAAAGCCAGCACTAGTGCAAGCTATGCAGGACAAAAAACACACCTAGTGTAGTGTACTGAAAAGGCGCCAAACAATTGTGTGAGTTCAAAATAAGGAGATCACTAATAATGAAAAACGCATTCTATTTCCACCGATGGTAAAACCGTAGCACTTTCATAATAAATAAACGTATTTAAAACTGATAGTAAATGTATATTAGGCTTCTTTGGGACTATATACGGAAATAATTTGGGCATGCACACCATCAACTTCTTATCAACCGCTCGGTTGTTTGAAATAGTAGTGTTGGAACCTATATGACTGGTATGAGTTATACCGTACTTTCCGATGGGACATAAAGCCGATGTCCCCTTAGTCCTTTTCGAAAGAAATTCAAACAAAATAAAACACTAAACATCATTACAACGCTTCTAAAATCACTAAAATCAGAAATAGACCACATTTCTCTACTTTAACGTTTTCTTCGTTGCACAACCGTAGATCACAACCTACTCAATCACTAAACTTCCTTCAGATGTTAGTTGGTACGAAACAAGTGGAAGATGTATTCCCGCGACTCTCGAGCTGTGATTGTGACACAGTGACTGGTACCCGTCCCTCTCGAGCGGCTGTGAAGACAACTGAACTGCGCACGTGCTCTTCCCCCATGTGTCTTGAGCCACAAACCTTGTTTAGCGTTCGTTTCATTTCTGTGTCTGAAAAGTAAAATTTGGAAACGCCACAGCAGTTTCTCCTTCAAGAGCTGACATTGTTGAGTAATAATCCCCTATCCCCTCGATGTAAACCACATTGCTACTGCGTAGTTTCCCAAAGATGAGAACATCACCATAGTCCCAGGTGGTATAAAATAGGTTAAGTATAATATTATAGTCCGTGTTTTTATTTTTGTTCACTTTGGAATAGAGGTAGGCCTAGGGTTTCCAATCCAAAATAACAATCCTTTGTTATTGTATTAGGGAGATGTACTTGTTCACCGCGCAACTGCCAAGCAAGAAGCCACAGCTGCCGTATCGTGTTGCGCTCTCCGCTTGCAGGTTGCAACAGAGCTCCTGCAACCAGCCTACACGCGAGCAGACTCAATCGGAACCACGGGCATTGTCGAGGCCTGACTGAAGGACTTTTTCAGTGTTTCCTCAGTTACAAATTTAATAATAATAAAAATAATAATAATAATTTTTTTTTTTTATTGAATGATTACAGGTTTACATTTTTCCAAGAAACAAAATTAATTCGTTGACCACAAAGCCATACAAGTGGCTTGTCTGTGGATGGTACACAAAAAGAAAGTTATGGATCGGATATCTAAAGTTTGAAACATCGAATATCTAAAGTTTGAAACACTTGTAGCTACTGTACAAACAAAATAAACCCAAAAAAGAAAAATATTCTAGTATTAGTAAAAAATTCTAGTATTATATTATTGTATTATAGAATTATATTCTATTTCTATAATATTTATAGGGTTCACATTAGAAAAAAGAAAAAAATATATATATATATGTTATTCTGTAGGTTTTCGCGGACTGAAGAAGATGTAGTAATAGGTTCTCGGGTTGCTGTCCACGTTACTTGCTCTTTAGAGACTGGTTGCTGGCCCAGAAATGGGCCATTGTCAATGTCTCGACGTTTCGACAAAATCGCATTTGCCATCTTCAGGATGATCCGTTGGTTTCAGAGGCTGAGAACCGAATGGTTTCCTCTCCGGTGTGTCCATTGTTTTATACCTAGCCTGGTGCGCTGTTATTGGTTCGCTAGGAGACCGATTCGCAGCTAGCCAATGGCGTGACGGCGTGTGTGTTGAGCGGTGGCGACGACAGCGCTTAGAGTGCGGCCTCGTCCAACTACAGCGCACCGGCGAGCGCACCGGCGTTCGTTCCCACCCGGCCGCGCGGGCCGATGTGCCCCTCTCTCGCAGTCCCGTCGCTCGGCCCGTCGGTCTTAAGATCTTGTTGGGACGCGCTCGGCTTCTCGTGGTCGGACCCGTGTATGCCGCTAGGTCGGGCGCGATCATGTCGGTGTGTGTACTGCATCTGGGGGTGGGTTTATAGGTGTTACTTGCCGCGCCACCAAGATGCTCTTCCATACTGCGGGGAGCGTGAGTGAGTCGTCTCGTTTGTTCATAGAGTGTTCTCGTTTGACAATCTCAATGGCTTCTCGGATGGTCCTTGTGCGATAGTGTTCCACTTTGGCCAGTATCTTTGTATTACCAAAGTCAATCCAATGGGCTGTGGCGTCCACGTGTTGAGCCAGAGACGACGACCTCTTCCTGCGTTCTACCGCCAGTCTATGTTCTCTGAGGCGGGCAGAGACGCGCCGATTGGTTTGGCCTGCGTAGGTTTTCCCGCAGCAGCCGCATGGTACCTCGTAGACGCCCTGGGCTTCTAAAGGGATAGAAACTTTGACGTTCCTCAGTAGGGATGAGATCTGCCTGTGTTAAAGATAGTGGCGATGTTTTCTTTCTTAAGAATCTTCTTTATTCTGTCCGTGATTCCTTTTATGTATGGCATGGGGGCAGTACCTAAAGGCTTTTTCTCTTGCTCTTCGGCGACTTTAAACTCTCGGTTGGCTTGTTTATAGGCCTTTGAGATTACGTAATTATCGTAACCATTGGCGAGAAGAGCTGTCCTCAGTCCCATCATCTCGTCTTTCACGTGCTCCCTGTCTGCCAGTTTCTTAGACCTCGTGGCGAGTGTTTGAACCACTGACTTGAGCTGGGCCGGGTGATGGTGAGAGGCTGCGTTGAGATACCGATTAGTGTGGGTAGGCTTGCGGTAGACCGTGTGACCGAGGCTCCCGTCGCTCCGTTTCATCACTAATACGTCCAAGAATGGTAGCTGGTTCTGATGTTCCACTTCCATCGTGAACTTGATCTGGTCGTGTTGTTTGTTGAGATGGCACAAGAAATTATCGAGAGTCTCTCTCCCATGAGGCCAAATCGCAAAGATGTCGTCAGTATATCGTTTGAAAAACGTGGGTTTTAGTAGCGCTGATTCGAGAGCTCGTACTTCTAGTTCTTCCATAAACAGATTGGCGATGATCGGTGAGAGAGGCGATCCCATAGGCGCTCCTTGGACCTGTTTGTACATCTGCTCCTCGAATTTAAAATAAGTGTTGGATAAGCAGTGCTCAGCAAGATCTGTGATGTAAGCAGGAGGCTTCTTCTTCTCACGGATTATATCCAGAGCTTCTTGGACTGGCACTTGCGTGAAGAGAGACACCACGTCAAAGCTTACAAGGATATGGTGTGGCTGGACGTTTAACTCTGCTATCATGTCTCGGAAGTGCTCTGCATTCTTGACGTAGGACGCTGCGTCTTCGGCGTGCGGCTGTAGACGTTTGGCCAAATGCTTAGCCAACGCTTGTAGTGGCGACCCAATAGAGCTCACAATCGGCCGCAATGGAGCGTTCTCTTTATGAATCTTAGGTAGGCCGTATATCTTCGGGCAGCACGATGAATTCTCCCTCAGTATAATGTACTTCTGGGCCTCAGGGCTGATCGGTGATGCGATTATCTTGGTTCGGGTGATTTTCTCCAAGTAGGTAGTGGGGTCAGCATCGTACTTCACGTAGGCAGCGTTGTTGAGTAGATGAGTCATCTTGGCCTTATAATCCGCCGAATCCATGATGACAGTAGCGTTGCCTTTATCTGCACGAAGCACGACGACCTCGGGATTCTGTCTCAGTGCTTTTAGGGCTAGAATCTCTTCCCTGGTGATATTCCTCGGGGGTAGGCGGGCTTTCTGCAACACTCTGCACGTCTCTTAGCGTACTTTCTCCTGGCTCACTGTGGGTACGAGATTGTATGAAGAAAGTCTTACCAGTCTGCTGCCATGTCTGACATAGTTAGCTCTCAGTAGTTGGGCTTAACCCCCCCCCCCCCCCGTGTTTCCCCCCCCCTACAATTCGGTGCATCAGCTGCGTGTTGCAATTTTCCACTGAAAATCAACGTGCGCTGCTTCACGCGCAATCTACCTGGAGGTATTTCTCTCTGCTTTCTCTCCCTCTCCCCCCCCCCCCCCCACTTACTTGTGGCGACTCACATTCCCCTGCTGTCACTGGCGGCTGTCGTGAGGTTCCCTAGTGGGCCCAGCTTCGCGATGTGAGTGCCGACGTGCTTCCCCCTTTCCCCCCTCCCCCCCCCACCACCTATATCAATGCCACTCACGAGGAGTGAGTACCGCAAAGTAGCAGGTGAGCTAGACGTTTCAGTCTCGGAATATTCCAGTGAGGATGAGGTGACTAGCATTATGAACAGTCCTGAAAGCCCAGTTGGCAGTGATTATGATGCAGATCATGACGAGAATGGCGGCCAAGCAGCGGCCAAAACTGGCCCTTGTAAGAAAGTTTTTATGAAAACGAAGATCGGAAGTGATAAGGACATGTCAGACTTTGTTAAAGTAAAAACCAAGTCCAAGCGAAAGACGAATGCTCCTAAAAAGAGGGGGAATAATGTCACTCCTGTTGGTAATGACAAATCAGGCGATACTATTATCTCGGTTGCAGGCAGTAGTAATGTTGCTGATGCATCCCAGGGTCCAAGTTGTGTCACAACCAACAGGTTCTCTGTTTTATCAGGGGGGGAGGAAGATCCCTCCGCCATTAGCAAGCCAAGGGGAGCCTCTGGCGAGGACTCAGTGGCAAAGTCAGCAACAGTTAATGAGATTGGGGACAAACGGGGGCCAAAGCCCCCGCCGATTAGCATTCGTAACATTGAAAGCTTCGATAATCTGGCAAAGGGTGCCCATGATCTGTGCACTGAGCCATTCGGGTTTCAAGCCCGTGGGAATACCACGAGGCTAAACGTCAGCTCGGCCAATGACTTTAGAGCAATGATCAAATTTTTAGACACTGCTAAAGCTGAATATCACACCTTTACCCCGGTTGGGGAGAGGACTAGTAAGCTGGTTATTCGCGGAATCGATAAAACTGCGAGCATTGAATGGGTTAAGGAGGAGTTGATGGCGAATGGGATTGAGAATCCTGAGGTATCTCAAATGAGGAGCCAGAGAGACCCTAAACCGCTGCTGCCCCTATTTCTAGTAAAAGTAGATCCATCCGAAACTAAAAAGTTTAAAAACATCAAGAAATTGTGCTTCTCACAGGTAACGTTTGATAAGTTTGTGGCACCGGGTGGCCCCCCCCCCCCCCCCCCCCCAATGCTACAGGTGCCAGAAATTTGGACATGTGGCTAGACATTGTACAAACAGATTTAAGGGTGTCAAGTGTGGAGCGGGGCACCCCACGGTCCAATGTACTAAGAAGAGAGAGGACAGCCCGGTGTGCGCCAATTGCAATAGTAGTCACACCTCAAACTGGAAGGGCTGTCCGATCTACCAGGAAGTCAAGGCACGCCAATTCGGCCAAGTAAGCGAGGATAAAGGGAATAAAGTAAATAAATATCCGGCGCGAACTGAATCAAAATACAGGGAAGCCCCCCTACCCCGAACCAACGTATGGTTTAATAAGAATGTGCAGGGCGCGGGACGAAGTAGATCTGATGTCATCACTGACTTCCCGCCACTTCGCAAAAATACACAGATTGTCCCCGAAGTACTTGGTGATGTGAGAGAGCGTGGCCCCAATAAGGAAAGGGAAACGCGTAATACTAAAGATAAAGATAAAGAATATGAATACGATAGTAATTGCTCAACGGGAAGTTCCACCTCGTCCGAGGACAGTGAGAGTAACTCCCCCTCGAGGAGACGATCAAGCCGCCCAGACGAAAATAAGCGAGTTACGGAGGATAGAGCCTCAACAGAGCCCTTTGACACGAACTCAGTAAAGACATGGGCCGAACGTTTGCTTAAGGCTCTCTGTGAAGTCAATACCAATGCTGACCGTTTAGAAATTATCATGTCAATGGCAATGCCTGTGTTTCTAGTTAGGTCCTGTAACAGCAATTGTTTACTGGATGAAAAGAAATCAATATTTAGCCGATAAATAACTCATTTATATAAATGACAAGAATAGTTACAAGAACCAGCTAGAGCTATGGAAAAACAACAGAACACATAACAACAAAGAATAAAACACAATAATGAATTGAAAAGAAGTTAAATAGAAGAAGAAGGAAAACAAAGAAGTTAATTAAAAGATGGTCGCGATTGAACATTCCGGCCCCCATGAATGCTCTGCTTCATTGAGTGGGTAGAGGACAGAGTTTGACAACTGGGCGAGTGATGACTCCACGGGAAGTGACAACTTCTGCGACCCTCGTGACGCCGTCTTCACCAGGTTGTACGGAGGTGATACGGCCCATAGTCCAATGCAGAGGTGGGATATTGTCTTCCGCAACGATGACAACTGTGCCAGGAAGGATGGGGTTGGCTGGCGAAGTCCACTTGTAGCGTTGCTGCTGTGTGTGGAGATACTCCACTTGCCATCGCTTCCAAAAGTCACGGACGATCTTTTGCACCAAATGCCAACGAGATAAGCACGATGTGCGGTTGGTATAGCGCAGCTCATCCGGAGCCGCAGTCAGTGGACGGAATACCAGGAAATGACCTGGGGATAGGTAGGCGACGTCAGCTGGGTCAGAGGACAGGGCGTACAAGGGGCGAGAGTTGAGAACAGCCTCGACTTGTACGAGGACTGTATTAAGCTCCTCAAAGGTGAGCACTTGTTCACCAACAACGCGCCGAAGAAGCTGCTTGGCAGACTTAACTCCGGCCTCCCACAGGCCGCCAAAATGGGGCGACGAAGGTGGAATGAAACGCCATTCTGTGTTGCAGCTAGAAGCCATTTCAGTAATTGTGTTCCGATGTACATCAGAAGCGAGTAGTTGACCAAGACGATTCATTTCGTTGATGGCGCCAACAAAGTTTGTGCCGTTATCACTGAATATAATGGTGGGATGTCCACGACGGCCCACGAAGCGACGATAAGCAGCTAGAAAGGCGGGAGTAGAGAGATCTGAGGCTAGCTCCAGATGTACAGCTTTGGTGGCGAAACATATGAATATGCATAAATAAGCTTTTAAAGTTCGGGCTCCTCGAATACAAGCAGCAGATATTGTGTATGGGCCGGCGTAATCCACACCCGTATTAACAAACGGCCCTAGGGTGGAAACACGTTCAAGTGGAAGGTCTCCCATCGGCTGAATAACGGGTTTTGGTTTTACTGTGAAACAACGATTGCACTTGGCAAGCTGTAGCCGAACTACGTTCCGCCCATCGAGAATCCAGAACCGCCGACGAAGGAAGGCATGCGTAGTAAGGGAACCAGCATGTAAGTTGACTACATGAGCATGTTCAATTAATAAATGTGTAAGAGGATGATCCTTGGGCAGAAAGGCAGGGTGACGATGCTCATAGGCAATTTTGGCAGATGTAAGGCGACCACCCACTCTCAAAACACCGTCGTCATCTATGAACAAGCGCAGCTGACGTGTAAGACGGTGCCGAGTATCAGGACGAGACGCTTGTAATAGTTCTTCAGACAGTCTAGAGCGCTGGGCTCGCCGTATCAGGCACAGTTGAGCTTCCTGAAGCTCGGTGGTAGAAAGGGGTCCTGTGCGAAGCTGTTGAGGTTGAAGGCGATTAGAAATAAATCGGCGACAATAAGCGACAACTCGATATAAACGAACGTAAGACGAGAAGCGATTTTCTAGCGGCAATTGCTCCACTTGCATGGCGAAGGTGAAAACGGGAGGAGGAACCAATTCGGCAGTAACCTCTGAATCATGTTCATCGAGTGGCGGTGGCGAAGCAATCGGCCATTTTTTGACGGGCTCAGCTAGCCAGGATGGACCTGTCCACCAAAGAGAATGATTGAGTAGTTGATTAGGAAAGATTCCCCGTGAGGCGCAATCAGCTGGGTTTTCTTCGGAAATGACATGATGCCAAACCGAAGGGGGTAGCGTTTCTTGAATTTCCACCACGCGGTTGGCAACAAAGGTCTTCCACCGGTGGGGCTCAGCTATTATCCACGACAGAGCAATAGTAGAGTCTGAAAATGCGAAATGTTCGGACACAGGCACATTATCCATGGTAATGAAAGTCTGACAATAGAGGCGAGAAAGCAATTGTGCAGCACACAATTCAAGGCGTGGTAAAGAAACTCTTTTAAGAGGTGCCACTCGTGACTTAGAGTTCAGTTGATGTAAGGTAATGGTCCCGTTGGGTGTAGTGACATGAAGATAGATGACTGCAGAATACCCTTCTTCAGATGCATCACAAAATCCAACAAGCAGCCGAGTATTGCAAGGTGATGATGGTATGAATCGTGGAATGCGAAGTTGATTCAACACCGGCAACTGCTGTTGGTATTGACTCCATGCGTCGACGATGTGGTCTGGTAGTATGTCGTCCCAACCTACGTTAGTTAGGCTAATCCTTCGAAAGAAGACCTTAGCGCAAAAGGTTACAGGCGTAACCCAGCCAGGAGGGTCAAAAATCCTTGCCAACTGCGATAAAATTTGACGTTTTGTTGTGGATGTTTCTGACCGTACTACATAACAAAAGGAGTCGCTGAATGGGTCCCAACCAAGTCCTAAAACCTTGAACACCGGATCGTGATCCAATAAAATAACTTCTCGATCTAGTTTGGTTTGACGACAGTGTTCCGGGTCGAGCCCCGTCAGTAAGGCAGGGTGATTCGCACACCACTTTCGTAATTCGAAACCGCCTCCTTTAAGACATTGAATAAGTTGATCACGGCGCTCCAGGGCCAGTTTAAGCGTGCCAGCGCCAGTAATAATATCGTCGACATAAGTGTCTTTAAGTAAGGCGTCAGCAGCAAGTGGGTGGCGATCAGAATCCTGGTGCGCTAATTCCTGAATGGTGCGCAAAGCAAGATAAGGGGCTGATGATGTACCGTATGTGACAGTGCGAAGGCGATAATGCTGAAGAGTCTCGTTTTCTGAAAATCGCCACACAATGCGCTGGAGGTCTTGATGCTCTGGACTAACAAGTATTTGTCTGTACATCTGGCGAACATCTGCAGTAAAAACAAAAGCGTGAAAGCGGAAACGAGAGAGAAGTGTGCCCACATCGTTTTGTAATTTGGGCCCAGTGAACATGACGTCATTCAAGGAGTTCCCATTAGACGTGGAACTGGACGCATTGAATACAACACGTAGTTTGGTAGGTGGGTCGTCGGGTCTATGCACCGGATGATGCGGTATATAATAAGGTTCATAGGAAACACTATCGGCGAGTGTGACAGGTTCCATATGACCACTTTCCAGGTAATCCCTCATGAATTCCCGGTATGCGGCCTGAATGTCTGGTTGGTGGCGAAGGCGATTTTCCAAGCGGTGAAACTGGCGTATTGCAATGTGCTCAGAACGTCCTAACGATTTTCCAGTGAGTGGGAGCGAAACGATGAATCGTCCGACATTGTCCCGTGTGGTAGTAGCTTTATAGATCTCTTCGGCTTTCTTTTCTTCAGGACGAAGAATTAATTGCGTGGCAGTAGGCTCCAAGTCCCAAAATCGCTTTGTGAGTTCAATCAGGGGATCCTCAGTGATTTTATTGATGGGTGAACAGTTGGATACATTAGTCAAGTGCACTATGCGTGGGGTAGGCAGTTGCGTGAGATTAGTAGGAGAGGTGACCGGTGAAAGTGATGACAGGGCAAGTGGCAATGGAGCCGTGATGAGAACAGACTGTGGAACGTCTTCTGCTGGCAATGCAGAAGTGGCGATTTGAATGTTTTCTGACGTGTCTTGAACGGTGCTAGGAGTATAAGGAAGTGGAACCGGGTGTGAGCGACGAACAATATGTTGAGTTTTATCGGCGTTGTCGATAACGCTTAATGCAAATCGGACACGTTGACCTATCAAGCGGCGACGATGAAATGCTCCAACGACAACCCACCCCAGGCTGGTTTCCCAAGCACCGGGGGCCCCAGAAATAGGCATTACACAGTAAGGTCGCATGACAATGGCGCATACATCAGCACCGAGTATTACATCGACTGGGGCTGGATGAAAGTAGCAAGGATCGGCAAGACGCAGGTTCTGTAACTGGGTCCATTGTTTGTGTGGTAGTTCTTCACGTGGCGAGTTATGCATCACACTGGAAACCACGTTAAAGGGGACTGTAAGCGAAGGTGGGTCACCGTGTTGCTGTAAAAGAGCGACCGTGGTTGGTGGGCGTTGAAACGCAGTGAAGCCACCAACTCCGATAATAGGTCCACCACGTGATGGTTGCAGTTTTAGGCATACGCGTTTGGCACACGCGCTGGATATGAGGTTGGCTTGACTGCCTGAATCTAACAAGGCACGCACTAGTTCCCGGCGTCCATCAGGTGCACGGATGAAGACGCAAGCGACAGGTAAAATAGGCACTTCTGTAGGATGTATTGGAAAACGTAAAGCTGAACGGTAACACGGCGAACGTGTGACTGCCAGCATCCCTGATTGATTGATTGATTGATTGATTAAGGTCTTTTTTATTTATGGCGGGATTAAGGCCAGTGAGGCCTTATCTTCCATCAAACCATGCTATAGTTATAAGAATACAAGAAACAAAATTCATAATGAAGAATACAAAAATTAAATACAAAATACAAAATACATAATACAAAATACACCATACAAAATACAAAATACAAGATGTAAGATACACAGTACATGTTCCATTGTTATGATTTCAAATAAAATAATTTTAAACACAAAAAAGAATTAAAATTCACGAAAAATTCACGAAATAGGGAATTTGTTTATATTTTATATATTATTTTAAACTCATTCATTCATTGCATTCATACATTAATTTTAAAACTAAGAAATAACAAAAGAAAGAAAGAAAGAAACAATGGGATTCAGTTTCCAAACACATTAACTTAATTTAGCGTTTGTACGAATTGAACTGTCACGGCTGCTGCCATCGTCCTCATTATTTATTTGATTTAGATAGTACGACGTAGTGGCACTCTTAAAGGCGAAGAAATGGTTTTGGTACACGTCTCTTATGTCGGTCGGGAGAGCATTCCAAGTTCGGATAGCGTGAATAGTAAAAGATTGGCCAAGAAGACTTGTTCTGTGGACAGGAAATGTAAGTTGTGTACCAGATCGAGACCTTGTATTAAAATTATGATTTGAGTGAAGAAACTGAAAGTTAGAAGCGAGGTAGGAGGGTGAAGATGTTGAAAGTAGTCGGTGAACAAGACAGACAGAGTGAAGATTGCGACGGTCCTTTAGGCGAGACCAACCGAGTTTTTTATAACCTGGAGTTATGTGATCAGATTTTCGTATTCCCAGAATAAATCTGACACACGAATTTTGAGCCCTTTGGAGGCGAATAGAGAGGTCTTCACTTAAGTCATTATATACAACGTCGCAGTAGTCGAAGTGAGGTATGATGAGGGATTGTACTAGCATTGTCTTAAGTTTAGTCGGGAGGAAGTTTTTAAGTCTGTTTAAAGAATGTACCGCAGCATACGTCTTTTGACACACGTGTTTTACGTGTTCTGTCCAGGTCAGGTCTTGCGTCATTAAGAGTCCTAAGTTTCTAACGTGGTGTTGAAAAGGTATTGTGTTGCCATTTAAAGATACACTGTCGACATCTGGTAGGTCTAGTTTTGCTAACAGTTTGTGGTAACCTAAAATAATTGTTTGTGATTTATCGGGGTTTATGTGCAAGCAATTTTTATTTGCCCACACGGCTAATGATTGCAAGTCTTTATTTATCATTTTAATTGCTTGGTTAATTAGTAGAGGGGAGACATGTAGGTAAATTTGGAGGTCGTCGGCATATAAGTGATGGTGGCAGTAAGTGAGTGATTTTGAGATGTCATTAATGTAGAGTGAGAATAATAACGGTCCTAACACGCTTCCTTGTGGCACACCAGTCGTCACTGGAAGCCATGTTGATTGATTGCCGCCTGAAATTACGCTTTGTTGTCTACCGCGGAGATACGAATTCATCCACAGAAGAGTGGAGGGAGAGAAATTGATGGATTTAAGTTTGCTCATGAGTATGTCTATGTCAACGGAGTCGAAAGCTTTGCTAAAGTCAAGTAGCGTTAGTACAGTAAGTTGTCTGTGGTCCATTTTATTACGAATGTCGCCAGTTACTTTAATGAGAGCTGTGCAGGTGCTGTGATTCGATCTGAACCCGGATTGAAACTCGTCTAAAATATTATTTGCCCTCAGAAAATCTGAGATTTGAGTATGTACGATAAATTCTAAAGCTTTAGAGAGAGCGGGCAAAATGCTAATTGGTCGGTAATCATTGGGTGTGGAGGCGTTTGTTTTTTTGGGTAGTGGACGGACTAAGGATTGCTTCCAAATGTTAGGGTAGGAGTTATGTGTTAAAGAGAAGTTAAAAAGATATGTTATTGGTTCAATTAAGATGGGAGATAGATTAATCATAAGCTGGACGAGTTTTATTGGGATAAGGTCAACTCCTTGTGCATTTGATTTTATTCTTTTTATGGCATGCAAGGCTAGTTTTGGAGTGACATGTTTAAAGTGGAATTGATCGTGGGGGGACTGGGTGGAATTGTTTAGAATATCGTTAATATGTGCATTCTTTAAAGTAGGGTCAATATTATTAGGTAGAGTAGTAAAGTGGATATTGATAGTTTCAAGAGGTACTTCCAGGGGAGCGTCCTCTTCCTTATGTTTACCAATTCCCATATTATGTGAGAGACTTTGCCACATCTTTTTAATAGGAGTTTTAGGGTCAATTAAGCTATATGTGTGTCTCTTCTTTTCGGTCCTAATTGTTTGGTTAGTCTTGTTTCGTAAGAGTCTGTATGTTTCTTTGTTGTCGTTAGTAGGGTTGGTCCTGTGTCTATTGTATGCTGCGTCTCGTCTAGCCATTTGGTCTCGTATTTCGGCGGTGAGCCAGGGTGAGGGAGGTTTACTTACTCTAACTACTTTAAGTGGAGCGTGCTTGTCGTAGAGCGCTAACAACAAAGAGTTGAATGCGGATACCTTATCGTCGATAGTAGGTGCAGTTACAATATTATTCCAGGGCAAATTTATAGAGTCTAATTTAAATTGTTCAGTATTAATGTTTTTCAAAGCACGCCGAGAAATTAATTTCGGTTTATGCTTTGGCGCACGTATTGAATATTGTAGATACAATAAATCGTGTGCCGAGATACCTGGAACCGATAACTGGCCGTGGTTGAGTACTTTGTCTCGGTTAGATGTCATCATAAGGTCGATCCAGGTATGTGACGTAGAAGTATGATGCGTAGGTTCTAGGGGAAGTACAGTTAAGTTGCAGGATTCGAAAATGGTTTTTAATTGTTTTGTATCGGTGTGGCCGACTGATTGTAGATTGGTGTTGAAATCACCCATTACAATAATATGTTCGTAGTGTGGAATAAAATTTAATAAAGCCGCTTCGAATTCAGTGAGGAAGCCAATTTTGGGGGGACGATACACGACTGAAATAAGTACTGGTTTATTTGTTAATTTGATTTCGAAAATAATGTATTCAGGTTTAGCGCTGTATGCACTTGGAGACTGACTCAACACTTTACATTTAACATCGTCGCGGATGTAGGCACAGACACCACCGCCACGACGTTTGGTGCGATCGTTCCTTATGAGTCGATATCCCTCTAATTTTACTAAGCTAGAATTGAGGGATGGTTTTAGCCATGACTCGCTTATAAGAATAACATCCACTTAATTTTCGTCGTGACAATAGCGTTTTGGTGGACGACCTGGAGCGACCTTGGATGTCCCGCCAACCTTTTCGACAGAATACCTCCAGCTGATGGGTGACTGGTTGGCGACAAGGGGGGTGAGAGGGTTGGGGCATTTACTGTGTCGGGGAATGTCATGAGCGTGTTTGTGAAGCTAGAAGTGTTGGGAGGGGGTGAAGAGATACTTGGAATGCTCAGTGTAGCCAACTTTGGTTTACGTGCCATTTTTAAAACGTACGTGTGGCGCTAAATAATGATGACGATCCCAACAGCAATGACAATCCCTCCTAAACAATGTTTCTACTAATAATGTACTGAATGATAAATTAATGTGTTTGGTAAACTCACCGATTTCAATCTTGTCTTCTTTCTTCATGTTTTTTAAGATCACACACATACACACATACACACTAAACAAAGTGACATAATTCCTAAGATAATTATTAAAACTAAAACTGAAAGTATGGGTACACATAATTAAAACGACGGATTAGTTGGTGTTTCTGTCCGGGGTTTAGGTGGTGAACACCGTGCGTAGTCCTTCAATATCCCGCCCACGAGTGACGTACGCCCTCGTATTGTCTGGACACAGGACTATGATACGACCGTCCTGGGTCCAGACACTGCGGTTACCGGCAATCTCTTTAGCGGTGTTGTACAGCTTCGCCCGCACCTGTGTAAGAGACTCGGTGAGCAGTAGACCCTTCTTCGCCAGTCTACGTTTCACCGACCAAACGTGGTCTCTTGCGAGGTAACGGACGAACTTGATTATGATGGGTCTGGGGCGTCCCGACGCCACGGCCTGTGCGGCGGTGCGCCTCGGCGGCCCCAGTCGGTGGCAGCGGTCGATGTCCTCCTCGTGAAGGTTCACGTTGAGGCTCTCATGAGCAAACTGGAGGACAGCGTCGACGACGTTCTCGTTAGGGCGTTCTGGGATGCCGTGCACAAGAAGGCAGTTCCGCCTGCTGTACTGCTCGGCGGCGTCGATTTGGTCGGCGTGTTCCTCGGACGTCGCTGTGAGGCGGGCGATGTCGGCTCTCACCGCCTCCAGCTCCTGGGCGACGCCGGCCTTCACCGCCGCGATCTGGCTGGTCAACAGAGCCTGCATGTCGCGGATAGCCTCGGTGGACGGGGCGGCGTCCTGGGGGTGGACACTGGTGACGTCGGTCTCCCTGGCCGCCATTTCACTCAGCTGCGTGGTCAGGTTCTTTTCCAGCGCTTCCAGCCTTGTGTTAACAGAGCTTTCCAGACTGCAGCAGAACGCCGCAACCTCCTTTACGGTCTTGGGGAAGTTTTCCGTCTTAGGGTTGGTACTGCTCGAGCCGGCCATCGTGCGAGATATGATGCGAGAATGATGCGATGACTTGAATGGAATTTAGAAAATTGCGGTAATAAGCTAAAGTTTATATTTGACTGCAGAAAAAAACACGGTGTTGAAAGAGAAGAAGTTTACGGCTCGAATGAAGTTGATTTGTAGAATATTGAATTTGAATATACGCCGATAAATGGTAAAACCCCGGAGACACGAAAAACTAGCCGTCAACACTTGTCGCCATGCGCAGAGAGGGGGAGGAAGATGATAAACGATAAGGCGAAGATGAGATTTCATCGTGAAAAGGTGAAGGCGACAGCGAATGCGAAGAGGAAGGCGAAGGCGAAGGCGAATGCGAAGACGAAAGCAAATGCGAAAGCAAATGCGAAAGCGAAGGCGAATGCGAAGACGAAAGCGAATGCGAATGCGAAGGCGAAGACGAAGGCGAAGGCGAATGCGAAGACGAAAGCGAATGCGAATGCGAAGACGAATGCGAAAGCGAAGGCGATAGTCAATCTGACGATCTTTGTGACTGATTGTTATCATGTAAGATTGTGTGGTGGCGTAGGCCGCAACGGTGGCACGTCCCCTGGGAACCACATGCGTTAGTTGTATGATACGAGCTGAGGCAATTGCGACATAGCTGAGCATGATCCACATAGTCCCTTCTTCCTTGTGTAGAACAGTCCCTGAACAGAACACACTGGCGTATGTTGTGTGTGGGATCAGAACAAAACACACACGAAGGCTGTGTGGAATGCGTGGATGGTGTCGTAGTCATCGTGTTGCGAGGCGCACTAGGGGAAAAGGAACGCGCGGGCGTCGGAGCTCGTGCGACAGGAGAATACGATCGTGCAGCAGGCAACGGACCATTCCTATTGTTGAAAGGTGTGGATGATGATTTATACGGAGTCCAATTGGACGTCTTCGTGGATGTAGCTGTGGACGATGTGGTTATTAATTCCCCGATTCGACATCGTTCTACCAAGAAGGTCATTAGTGTGTTGAATGTTGGAACTGAGGAGGGGTCATGATGCTTCTCCTCAAAATCGTATCGCAACTGTGGTGACAATGCATTAAGTGCAAGAGAACAAATCATAAAATCTCCAATGTCGGGAATGTTGAGATTACGCAGCGCTTGATGTCCTGTCTGGAACGTGTCTAAAAGAGACTGGATATCTGATGTTGACTCAGCGTGACGTGTAGGATAATCAGTCATTTGGGCAACTAAATTTGACGCCTTGGCTCTAACTGATGCGTATCGATCACAAATAAGGCGATATGCTACGGCATAATTGTTCTCGGACACAGACAGGTGTTCAATTAAATGTAACGGTGCTCCCCGAAGGTAACTACGAAGATACAACATTTTTGTTTCCGACGGGAGGCGAGTATGATGTATCGCTGCGTTAAAAATAGCTATGAAATTGTTATAGCCTTTAATGTGTCCGTCCCAAACAGGCACTGTTATTTGAGGAAGACGGGATTGTTCAGTCAGAGGTAGCTGATTAGATGTAGATGTAACAGGGGAAAACCTTTGTTCTACAATAGTAGCTACCTTGCAAAACAGATCATAGAATGTGTTAAATGGTTGTACAGTGTCTACTGCGTTCATAGCAGGCACTCTAGAATTTGCAATAGTGATGTCCTTCTGAACTTGTAAGAAAGCAACTTTTAATTCCTGGTGCTCGGTTCTGCGTGCTTTGAATTGTGAGAGTGAACAAGCATCGTCTTTAGAAGCAAGGCAACACAGTTCATTCATTAAATTCAGGTACATTGTACGGACAGCTATGAATTCATCAAGCTGAATCAATACTTCCTTCTTATTAGCTCGAGACATTTTACTACGAAAAGTGAACTGTATTATTTATTGTTTATACTCACGTAATTTATAGAACTTGAGGCGAAATGATGATGAAACACTTACGTATCCGGCCCGGAGATTGACCAATGTTTACTGGATGAAAAGAAATCAATATTTAGCCGATAAATAACTCATTTATATAAATGACAAGAATAGTTACAAGAACCAGCTAGGGAAAAACAACAGAACACATAACAACAAAGAATAAAACACAATAATGAATTGAAAAGAAGTTAAATAGAAGAAGAAGGAAAACAAAGAAGTTAATTAAAAGATGGTCGCGATTGAACAGCAATAATGGCTCCAGGCCCTAAAGCTAACACAGGTAACATAAATTTGATGGCCTGGAATGCAAATTCTATCGCCGGAAAAAAGGACGAGCTGCATTACTATCTAAAAACAGAACAAATTCATGTGTGCTTGCTCAGCGAGACCTTTTTGAAACCCTAAATAAAACTCAAAATTCATAGATATGCTTGTATCAGAAATGACAGGCTTTCACAAGGAGGTGGAACAGCCATCCTGGTCCGATTGGACATCCCGCACCAGGTTTGTCCAACGCCTGAGCTTGAGTCTCTTGAGGCAACATCTATACTTATTCAAACGGAGAATGGCCCACTTAAGCTGGTCTCAGTGTACAAACCCCCAAAAGTCCCTCTGAAAACGGGAGATATAGACAAGCTGATAAGTGCGCCTCTCCCTACGATTAAAGCAGGAGATATGAATTGCAAGCACAAGTTCTGGCACTCGAGAAATAGCAACAGATGTGGCAAAGTACTCTTTGATCATTGCCTTAGCAAAGGACTGCAGGTCACTGGCCCAGTCAGCCCTACACATTACCCGGACAATGGAGGGCGCCCGGATGTGTTAGATATTGTTATTTCCCATAATCTAATACACTCGTTGACTACCGACGTTTCAGCTATAATGAACTCAGATCACAACCCTTTGATGATGCAGTATGGTAATGCTGCGGCCAAAATTGCGCAGACCATGCGTTTTAATGTGAACAAGACTGACTGGAACACTTATCGGTCTTATATAAATGAGGAGATATCCCTAAGAGGGGCTGCCCCCATTTTAGAGACCAGAGAAGAGATTGACTCCTGTCTAGAAAGATATACTGACATGATTATTGGGGCGCTCTATTCCAGCACCCCCCTAATCAAGCAGTTGAATGACAAATCCCCCTTCGATCTCCCACCTCATATTGTTAGACTGATACAGTCCAAAAACAAGGTAAGGCGGGTTTGGCAGAGATTGCTTACCCCCAATCTAAAATTTCTCCTCAATAGTATGGAGAAAGATGTCAGGCGTCAAGTTGCGGATCACAGAAACGCCCAATGGAAGACAAAATTGGAAGGACTCTCTATGAGTGACTTGTCGCTATGGGATATAACGCGAAAACTAACCAGGTCTGCCAGGGCCAACCCCCCCCCTGCATGGGCGTAGGGGAATGGCTTACTGTGATGTTGATAAGGCGGCAGCCATGGCTGAAACGTTAGAAAGTGCCTTCATCCCTAACGACGAACCATCTTCGGTATCCCATATAGAAACTGTTGAGGATAAACTCGAGGAGTATTTTTCTAATCCTGACAAACATCCAGTGCCTGCTGATGCAATCACTTCACCATCTGAGGTTCTTAAATTAATTTATACATTAAAAAAAAAGCCCCCGGCTTTGATGGAATACCTAATGTTGCCCTTAAAAACCTGCCAAAATTGGCAATAGTGTTGTTAACAAACATATTTAATGCTATGACAAAGATGGGCTACTTCTCCATTTTTATGAAATCATCTAAGGTTATTCTGTTTCCTAAACCGGGGAAGGACCCAGTCTATCCTCAGAACTATCGTCCGATTAGCCTGCTGACGGGCATCTCAAAGTTGTACGAGAAGGTGATCTATACCCGATTGATAAGGCATGTGGAAGAGGCCAACATCATAATCAATGAGCAATTTGGATTCAGGAGGAAGCATTCCACTGTTCATCAGATAGTACGCGTTGCTGAGAATATTATTGACAGCTTTAATTCTAATAGGGTTCGTTCGTTCGTTTCCGTGTCCGGAACACCGTTTTAGACAACTAATTTCCAAAAATCCGCCACTTTTATGGCTTTGTCATTTGCTAAAATTAGATCCTCTATTGTACAAGTCTGCTCTAGATTTGGGCAGACTAGCAGGTGCTGGGGATCCTGAATCTGTCCGCATTCACATGGTTCGTGATCCTCCAGAAATCCCCATTTCCTCATGTTTTCTTTGCATCTCGACACTCCTGTCCGCAATCTGTTGAGTGATTTCCAGGTGATGTATGGAAGTTTAAAACCAGCAGCGGGCTCCTCCGTCAGCGCCATTATTGGACTTGGTATTCGGTTGCTCCAGATCTCAACTCTACGGTTCCCCGGGCTTGTTTTTAAAGGTTCAGTTGTCTTCAGGAAACTCTTCCTGGATTTGAGTCTGGTGCGCTGCAACTCATGTCCAGACATAGGATGACGTATGTCCGTCAGCTGTTTCTTCCTCTCCAACTCTGCTGCTACCTCTCTTCTTACCGCAGGTGGTGCAATGCCAAGCAATGTGTATATCTTGTCAACAGGGGTTGGTCGCATACAGCCTGTGATGATGCGTCCTGTCTCATTTATTGCAATGTCGACTTGCTTGGCATGTGTAGAGTTTCTCCAAACTGGAGCTGCATATTCCACTGCAGAGAAACAGAGTGCCAAAGCTGATGTACGCAGGACTTCTGGTAATGCACCCCAAGATGTGCCTGTCAGTTTTCGTATAATGTTATTCCTGGTCGCGATCTTCTGCTTAGTGTCTTGGCAGTGTTTTCTGAAGGAGAGTGTGCGGTCTAGTTTCACTCCAAGATATTTTGGCTCGGTGGTATTTTCCAGTTCTTTACCTCTCCACACAACTCTGAGCTTCCTTCTTGCCTCTCTATTTCTCAAATGGAAAGCGCACACCTGAGTTTTACTAGGGTTTGGCTTCAGGTGGTTACGATCGTAGTAGTTGGCTTGATCTTCAAGTGCTCTTGTAAGCTTGTCTTCAACTTCTTTAAAGGTTCTTCCTTGTGCAGCCACTGCCGTGTCGTCCGCATATATAAAACGCTTTGCCTCTGCACTAGTTGGTTGGTCATTAGTGTAAATGTTATACAGCATTGGTGACAGAACACTACCCTGAGGCAGACCATTTTTTTGGTCTCTCCATCTACTGTTTTTCCCTTGGAGCGTTACATAGAAACGTCTATTCTGAAGCACACATTCGATGAACTTCGTTAGTTGGTAATCCTTGGTTATTTCATAAACCTTCCTCAACAATATCCGATGATTGACGGTGTCGTAAGCAGCAGTTAGGTCGATGAATACCACGCCTGTGACTTGTTTACGTTCGTACCCATCTTCAATAAATTGCGTTAAGTTTAAGATTTGTCCACAGCATGATTTCCCGGGTCTAAAACCTGCCTGTTCTTTTATTATCTTTTCATCAACTTTGCTAGCTATGCGGTTCAGTATCAGTCGTTTTAGAGCTTTGTAAAGATGACACAGTAGTGAGACTGGCCTAAAGTGCTTTGGATCTGTAGGTTCTTTACCAGGCTTCAACAGAGCCACTACTTTAGCCTTCCGTCTACATTTTTGGAATTGTCATTGTTGAGATACATGTGTTCATAAACGTCAGGATCCATTTGATGGTTTCCGGTCCAAATTGTTTTATCTGCTCTGTTCTCATATCGTCCAGGCCAGCTGCCTTATTCGTTTTCATGTTGTCTATTGCATCACGTAGCTCCAGCAGAGAGAATGGTTCACGCAGAGATTCATCTTCATTTTCTGGGTCACGCTGAATATACGTTTTCCCTTTCTGTCTTGCCGTTTTGCCATTTATTAGTAGCTAGTGGGCTATTTGGTTCGGTGTGACTTGCGTCATATCTGGCGCGGGTTTAGTTTTATCATTGCTGAGGTTTTTTTATTAATTTCCAAGCACGTCGGCTGTTCTGTGCCATATCTAAGTTCTCCAAAACGTTACACCATCTTTCTCGTCTGGAGTCAGCCATAGCCTGCATTAGTTCTTCACCTACTTGAATAGTTTCCTCGGAGAAGGGATCGATTTCGTAGGCGATTTGATACGTCTCGAGAAGCGTTTTTGATTCCCCGTTTAATCCAGCAATGAAGTTCGTCCTGCATCCTCTCGGAATGTGTCGGCGAGATACAGTTTTTATAAGATCTACAAAACTGTCGTATGAGGTGGGGTTTGGTTCGATGTTAATAATAATCGATCGATGTTAATAATTAATTCTAATAGGGTGACTAAGGCTGTATTTCTAGATATAGCGCAGGCACTCGACAAGGTGTGGCATGATGGCCTGATATTTAAGCTAATTGAATTAGACTTCCCTGCGTACTTAATCCACCTTCTGAAGTCATATCTAGCTGATCGAACATTTAAGGTTGCGCTTGGCAATGTGCTGTTGGACCTAAAACCAGTGGAGGCTGGGGTCCCGCAAGGGTCCATCCTCGGACCACTTTTATTCTGTATTTTTATCAATAACATGCCCCAGAGGGCGGGGATTACTTACGCGCTCTATGCGGATGATACTGCACTTATGGTACGCTCCTGGAGAGCATCACTTGCATTTGATAAGCTGCAGAAGGCCCTGCGTCAGTTAAAACACTGGTATACCAAGTGGAGAGTAAAGGGGATAAAAGCGTAGCGATCCTGTTCTCCAAGGCACTAAGAAATAAGGTTAATGAGTATGATGACCTCATATTCTTTGATGAGGTCATAGCTGAAAGTAAACAAGCTAAATACCTTGGAGTTATATTTGATAACAAACTCAATTGGGCCACGCATATTATGCATATTAAGTATGCTGTGGGGAAGGCCAGAGACAGGATGGCGCAGCTCCTCCCGTTACTCAGGAAAGGAGGAGGGCTGAGCATTGAGAATGGATGTACTATCTATCACATGTTAGTCAAACCAGTGCTTATGTATGCACCCCCAGTTTGGGCAGCAGCTGCTTCTAGCAGCCTGGATAGGCTGCAGGTGGTGCAGAATAAGGCATTAAGGATGGCCACCAAGTCATCTTGGTACGTGTTGCACACAAGATTTTTTGCATAGCAGTCAGGAGCTTTGTGACCTACCTTCCCACACCTCATGCATTTAATCCCTGTAACTGTATGCTGGTTATCATGTGAATTTTTACTGGTTGTAGCCTTGTTCTTGTATTTGGATTTTAGTTCATTAATGCCTAAGGGCTTATGCAATATTTCATTCGTACCTAATGTAGCCCTTTCCATTGCGAGTGCAATCTCGACACTTTTGTCAAAGGGTGGATCATCTTCTTCAAACATGCGATCTAACATCGGCTTAGTGTGTAATCCACTGACGAATACATCGCGTAGCATAGTATTCAACATTGACTCAGGATATTTGCAAGGTAACACGAGTCTTCTAAGTTCAGAAACATGTGTACTTATAGGTTCTCCCTCCTGCTGTTTGCGATTGAGGAAAGCATGTCTACTCGGTATTACTAGGGGTTTTGGACTAAGGTGTTTGCGTAAAACATCCTTTAGCTCCCCAAAGGTTTTATCCTGGTAAGTTGCTGGGTAGAGCAAACTTTTCAGTAGTGAAAACAGGTTAGGACTTATGAGTGAAATCAATGTATTTACCTTCTTCAGTTCCGGGATATTTTGTAGATCTAGGTATGCGGTTAAACGATCCAAGTAGTCATCGAAATTTTCAGACGATTCGTCATACTTATCGAAGTGTATCCCTGCAAAGCCTCGTCCCCGCGCGTCGTCTGCATCCGATCTGACGGAGAGCTGCTCCAATAATCGAACCATCCTTCCTTGTAATTCCGTATTCTGGCTCATCAACTCTTGCATTTGTTGCTCCATTGTAATGGAATGTAGAAGTCGTAGTGTAATATCAGGGTCGGAACCCGAGAGGTATAGGCTCGAAAGATCTTGAAGATTCTAGAAGGGGGCGTATCATGGGCGTTGGCCGTAGGCCTGACAGCTCAATTCGCGGCGATATTCTCTTTGGCTTCCATGATCCTACCGACTGCGCCACTTTATTGTGTATTAATGAATGGAATGCCAAAGTTTTGCTTGATTTTGTATAATTATACAAGATAGTAATTATATACAATATAAATGTAAGTAATACACATACAATATAAATTCAACCGCACGACAAGACGTCTGAACTTCAACTGCCTAGTCGTCTGGAACGTCGTGGACAAGCCGGGTCAATCGAACATATATCGATTAGTCGAATGCTCTTCTTCTTCTTCTCTTCCGAAGTCGTAACAGTGACCAACAAATTAATACACAAAAACACGAACTCCTTGACTATACGTGAAACCCTGCTCTTACAAACCAGCAACTTTCTGGGGATTGTTGCCGCGAATAATGTACTAAAGAAGGAGGCACTGACTTACCCTTCCCTTCCTGACGTTTCGGGAAAGTCACATCTCCCATCTTCAGAGGCCCTCACTCGACGATGTGCATCTCGAGCTTCGAAGCCGCGAACTGACTGGTTCAGTCGTTGTCATTCCTCTCGCGTGTATGTCTGCGTCATTGTTCTTATCTCGTAGTGAAACCAGATTGGATCGACTACGCGTCAGGGGTCCACGTTCAGGGGTAGTGACGTACTCCACGCCCCTAGGGCTGGGACCTTGTGTTGGCGTCACGACGTTAACGCTGTCAGAACGTTGCACACGGGCTTCTTGTTGGTGTTGAAGGAGAACTGGTTTCCAGGAAGTAGGCAAACGTTGTCCGTCATCCCGTTTGTTAAGGCTTCCCGGTCTCTTCTCTATCTCAATAGCCTCTCGAATGACACGTACTTGCAATTCATTGACCGAAACTAGCGTTCTGGTGTTTTCAAAGCTTATAGAGTGGCCGGTTTTTTTGACGTGTTGGGCCAGGCCTGATGTCTCTCTGCCACTGTTGACTGCTAATCGGTGTTCATCCCGTCTCACCGATATACGTCGGTTGGTCTGACCAACATACACTTCCCCGCACGACCCACACGGGACTTCATAAACCCCATGGGCTTCAAGTGGTATGTTGTCTTTAGCGTTGCGTAACATAGTGCTTATCTTTCTGTAAGGGCGAAACGTAGTTTTTATGTTATGTTTTTTAAGCAACAATGTAGGGTTACCACCCCTCCTCCTCTATGTCAGGTTGGGGTGGGCGGACCGAAGAGGGCCCTTGGTCAAGGCCTGGGAGAGTGTGAGGGGAGTGTGGAACGTGAGAGCCTAGTGACCGGACACGGTGCTGGGTGATTGTGTGTTCCATGTATTCACTGTAATTTGTAGTATTTTAATATTCGTAGTACTAATAAATAATCATCGTTTCTTATGCATTCGTGTAATTAGTGACATTACTCATCATTGACTATCCTAAATCATCCTTGGAGATGTAACAACTGGCGCCCAACGTACTAGACCTAAACATTTTTTTAAACGTGCGTGTACGCAAGTGCGTGTTTTACTAACGTTATTTGGCAAACAATTTTTCTGTGACGCGCGTGTACGCAAGTGCGTGGGTTATTATCATTATTTGGCGAACTTTTTTCTGTGACGCGCGTGTACGCAAGTGCGTGGGTTATTATCATTATTTGGCGAACTTTTTTCTGTGACGCGCGTGTACGCAAGTGCGTGGGTTATTATCATTATTTGGCGAACTTTTTTCTGTGTCGCGCGTGTACGCAAGTGCGTGGGTTATTATCATTATTTGGCGAACTTTTTTTTTTTCTCTGTGTCGCGCGTGAACGCAAGTGCGTGGGTTATTATCATTATTTGGCGAACTTTTTTCGGTGACGCGCGTGTACGCAAGTGCGTGGTTTATCTATATAATTTCAAAGACAATTTTTTTTTCTCTTTCGACATGGTTCTAACGCGTGGAGGAGAGACACATAGTGAAGCAAGTTCGGCTGCCGCACCTGACGGCATGGAGGCGGTAAATGCAGTGCTGACTGCGATAACTACGCAGTTGTCAGCAGTTCTCGACCGCATTGGCGCGTTAGAGGTTTCGCGGGAGCAAACGCCACCCCCTCAACAACCGTCTGGACGTGGGTTAGGCGCTGACGCGGTGTTTACCGGGATGGGTCCCGTGCCTATGGCATCTTTTCCGCGGTTCGAAAATGACGGGAAAATTCACCCGGTAACTTTTCTTGAGGAGATGGAAGAACAGTTTGGTCAATATAACGTCCCAGAAGGACAGAAGTTACTGTTAGCTCTCCGACAACTGGAGGGTGTTGCAAAGGACTGGGGGGCGGCATTTCGCCAGACTTGGCGTTCGTGGGAAGAGTTTACGGTTGCCTTCCGTGAGATGTTTTGGTCGGCGAACGCACAGGATGCTGTGCTCATCAAGTTCCACCAGGACTACTATGATAAGAAGACGCACGGTACGATGACCGAGTTTTTTCTTTCATGGAAGAGCCGCTTACAGCACGTGTCATCATACATGTCCGACGACGCGTTTGTTCGGCAGATTTCGCATTTGTTCCCATCGAATGTGGAGCACGCGATCCTGTCAGCGAATGTGAAAACACCCCACGCGCTGCTGCATCTACTCCGCGGGTTTGATGACGCGGCGACGCGACGCCGAGAACGTGAAGTAATGTTGCGTCAAGGAAATGCTCCAGACGGATTTCGACGGCCTACAGGTGGCTCGCAGTCACCGCAGATGATGGGATCGACGCAACAACGTCTACACCCTCAACAGCCGTATACGGACAACTGGAGGGAGCAACGACATGGGACGCCGCGTCGCGACGTTGGGCCGCCGAGGAACCAGGCGCCACGAGTGAACGCGGTGACGGTGACACAGGACCTAGACGTCGTCGCCAGGGAAGAGCAGGACATACCAACTGAGTCGGCGGGAAACGAGCTGTAACGGGACAGGACACTCCGCTGTCTCCGGTTCGACACCAGGTCAGGAGTGACGATATTCGACACGTGAATACCATCAATGTTTTCGATCAAGATGCAACGCAACGCGACCTCAATCACGAAGAATCTTCAGGGGCCTACGCAGAGACACCGACTACGCATGCGCCTGAGATAGATGTAAGTGTTTGTAATCTTCATGTAAATGCTCTTATTGATACCGGTAGCGAAATTACATGCATATCTGAACAGTTTTGGAAGGAACTTTTGCAAATTTCAAACTTTCCACTGTTACCCGCTCGCAGCATTTTGATTGCGAGTGCTTTTATGAATAATAGTCAGCGTGTAAATGCGCAAACTTTCTTACCAGTTTCGATACAAGATACTGTTTACGACATGACCTTCTTAATAGTCCCTAATCTACACCGCTCTATGATTATTGGGTCTGATTGGCTTGTTCAAAATAAGGCGAAATTACATTTCTTAGATCGCCTTATGTATATTGGAGAGCAGGCCGAACAACAGATCGTTCCTTTATTCTTGAGTTGTTCCCCACAGGACGTGGGAAAGCACTTGTCCCTTGTGAGCAATGAGGTGTATATTGATCAACAATGCACTTTAGATAAAAAGGAAACTCTAAAAGACCCAGGGTTCGGTGCACAAGCCAAACAAAACGTTAAATCTTTACCCGCGGATTCTATGGAGGCCCAGGAAATCAAGCGTTTACTTTTGAAACATGAAGCACTTTTCTCTGTTGTGCCTGGCCGTATAGAAGGGTTTGAGCATACAATAGAAATGAAAGACAATACTCCATTTTTACAAAAGTCTTACCCCATACCACTATCGAAGAGGCAGGCGGTGGATGACCAAGTCCGTCAAATGCTCGAATGGAATATAATAGAGGCTGCCCCGTCCTCATACATAAACCCAATGGTCACCGTCGTAAAGCCAGATGGGTCGGTGCGCATTTGTTTAGACGGACGCTTGTTGAATAGTCGTATGTGTCCACAAAACGATAGTCCACCCCCCATAGAAGAGACTTTACAAAAGTTCCATGGAATGAAGTATTTCACTACTTTAGATTTAACAAACTCTTTCTGGCAGCTTCCCTTACGTAAACAAGACAGGAAATATACTGCATTTCTACACAATGGTATTTCTTACACATATTGTGTTGTGCCCTTTGGGTTACAATCGAGTGTGGCAGGACTGACACGTTGTCTACATAAAATATTGAATACAGACATAAAACGTTACGTCACCATTTACGTAGACGACCTTCTGATAGCGTCGCCCGATTTACAGTCGCATTTACAACACCTGGATGCTGTGTTTACAGCTCTCAGTAATGTAGGAATTACTGTAAAGATTGAAAAATGTCAATTCTTGCAAGCTGAAGTAAATTACCTAGGGCACATTGTCTCAGCTGAGGGTGTTCGAGTGGACGCTGATAAGGTACGACCTATTGTGGATTTCCCCCATCCACGAAACGCTAAGCAATTACGTCGGTTCTTAGGCATGTGTACATTCTTTAAACGGTTTTGCGACCAGTACGCACACGTGGTGGGGCCTTTATACATGTTACTCAGGACCGGTGTCAAGTGGGTGTGGAATGATGAAATGAATGAGACTTTTGAAAACACAAAGTCTTTGTTCCTTAGCCTCGTCATGCTACACCACCCCATACCTGGTGTGCCATACCACCTCGCGACAGATAGCTCCGACATAGGAGTGGGCGCGCAGCTATTTCAAGTTGATGAGAGTGGCGAGCGTCGCGTAATCGCTTTCGCGAGCAGGGCTTTGAAAGGCCCAGAGACACGGTATTTTACTACCGAAAAAGAAGCCCTCGCCATTGTTTATGCCGTGCAAAAATTTCGCCATTTCCTTATTGGTGAAAAATTTACGATCTGGACAGACCACAAGAGCCTATCATTCATTCGTCAGTGTCGCCTACTCAGTAGCCGACTCACGCGGTGGATTTTGATTCTCCAGCAGTATCAGTTCGATATCAAATACTGCCCCGCAAAAGATAATGTAGTAGCCGATGCCCTGAGCCGAGCGCCATCTTCAAGTACACGTGATCGTGAAGACACACTAACAGGGACGGTTCGAATCCCGGCTATTATGGACGTGGTAGCGGAAGCCGAAACCAACTTGCGGGAATGGGCGCGTGTTCTACCCGAGCGACAGCGGGCAGACCCTGATCTCGCGCAAGTGATTTACAACCTGGAAACAGATGACGGAGCAGACACAACATCAGCCTACCTACTATGTAAACAAATACTTTATCACAAAGGGCGCAATGACCTTTCGTGGAGGGTTGTTGTACCTAAAAATGATTACATCACGGTAGTCGAGTCATACCACGTCGCTTATGGCCACATGGGCTCGTATAAAACGTTCAAACTAATAAGCAATAATTTCTATTGGAAAAATATGCGCAGATACATCGTTAAGTTTACACGCTCTTGTGACACCTGTCAACGCGCGAAGTGTGCAACCCGTGGACTGCGAGGAGAGATGGCCCACGTGATCTCGCATTCCCCAAATGAGTTGGTAACCACAGATTTATACGGACCTCTTCCACAGTCAAAAGGTGGGGTTAGTTACATTTTAGTGTTCGTCGATGCGTTCACAAAGTACGTAACAGTATACGCTTTAAAACGAGCAACGACGGCCGCTATTCTAAACAAGTTACAAAATGATTATATCCCCAACGTTGGTCGGCCTTGCAAGATATTGGCAGATCACGGGAGTCAATTCACGGCCCGACAGTGGTACCGAGAGTTGGAAAATGAAGGAATAATTCCCCTTCATTCCTCCATCAGACATCCGCAGAGCAACCCGACAGAGCGAGTAATGCGCGAACTCGGCCGCGTGTTCCGTACATACTGTGCTAACAAACACACTTCATGGAGCATGGTTTTGCCGTATATTCAAAAATGGTTTAACGTGACAGTGCACGATGCGACCGGCTTCACACCTTATGAATTACAGTTCGGCTGCAATCCGGAATCAATAATAGCTGATTTACTCGGAGATCCGCCCCATCCACTACAACAACATGACACACCACGTAAAACAGTTTTGGCTCGGGAGAGACTAGAATCCAGAGCTGCGAGGCGGAAGATGGCGCATGACAAGAAGTCTAAACCAACGACATTTCAGCCTGGCGACCTGGTGTTGCTACAGTCCAATCACTTGTCCAGTGCGGCTAACCGTGAAATTGCAAAGTTCTTTATGCTCTACGAAGGCCCATATATTATTCATCGGAAAGTGGGGAATAATGCATATCAGTTACTTGATGAACACGAAAAAGATAAGGGCATTTTCAATGTGATTAATTTAAAAAAATATAACCAACCACTCAAAGTGTAAGAGTTTTCAAAAGGTGTTTTGGTTAAATGTATTGTATTGTGTTGTTTTCATTTGTATCCCTTTTTTTTATTACTAGAAGATTGTTTTGTATTAGTTTTAAGTAGTTTCGTATGGACTCAGTACTTGGTTTGTAATTTGTACTTGTACCTATTTAAAAAAAAAAAAAAAAAATTGTGACCATTGTTGCTTCACTTAAAGATTTTATTACTCCTTGTGTTATAAAATCTGGGGGGAGAATGTAGGGTTACCACCCCTCCTCCTCTATGTCAGGTTGGGGTGGGCGGACCGAAGAGGGCCCTTGGTCAAGGCCTGGGAGAGTGTGAGGGGAGTGTGGAACGTGAGAGCCTAGTGACCGGACACGGTGCTGGGTGATTGTGTGTTCCATGTATTCACTGTAATTTGTAGTATTTTAATATTCGTAGTACTAATAAATAATCATCGTTTCTTATGCATTCGTGTAATTAGTGACATTACTCATCATTGACTATCCTAAATCATCCTTGGAGATGTAACAACTTGCCTATTTTTTTGGATGTTCCCCTTAAGTACGGAAGGTGCACGAAACCTGCAGGCTTATCGTCAGACTTAGGTTCCCCTAGTTTGGGAGAACCGGTGTTTTTAAACGCTCTGTTAATAGTATTATCCGAATAGCAGTTTGGCGTAAGTCTCGGATTTCTCTGACAGTCGTTATGACAGTCTGACAGTTTCGTGGAACGGAAAGCGAGTGAATTGACTACAGCATTGAGTTGGGCAGGGTGATGATGTGAACGGGCGTTGAGATATCTGCCAGTGTTGGTAAGATAAGATAAGATAAGATAAGATTTTTATTCACCATCAGACCTGTACATGGTACAAATATTACACCGTGTGGTCTAATTTTCCATTACTTCTTTTGTAAACACACACGTCCAGAAACGGAAGTCGTCCATTCTCTTCTATCTCCATGGTACAGGTAATGTTTTCGTGCAGGCTATTAATGAGCAATAAAAACTCATTAAGTTTACTTATTCCATAAGGCCAAATGAGAAAGAAATCATCCACGTAGCGTAGAAGTAATTTTGGTTTGTATGGAGCAAGTTCCAGAGCACGGTCTTCAAAATGTTGCATAAATATATTAGCCACTGCTGGTGATAACAGGTACACATATGTCCGCGAAAACTTGAAAACTA
>OX246745.1:43138889-43252050 GCA_945910005.1 Isoperla grammatica
TGGTGGCTGTAGTGGGCATACGCATTCTCACGGCGCTTAGTGGGTATAGTGGGCATACTCACAGGGGATAGTGGGTATAGTGGGCATTCACGGCAGGTAGTGAGTATAGTGGGCATACTCACAGGGGTAGGTGGGTATAGTGGGCATACTCACGGCGCATAGTGGGTATAGTGGGCATACTCACAGGGGTAGGTGGGTATAGTGGGCATACTCACGGCAGGTAGTGGGTATAGTGGGCATACTTATAGGGGATGGTGGCTGTAGTGGGCATACGCATACTCACGGCGCATAGTGAGTATAGTGGGCATACTCACAGGGGATAGTGGGTATAGTGGGCATACTCACAGGGGATAGTGGGTATAGTGGGCATACTCACGGCAGGTTGTGGGTATAGTGGGCATACTCACAGGGGTAGGTGGGTATAGTGGGCATACTCACGGCGCATAGTGGGTATAGTGGGCATACTCAAGGCGCATAGTGGGTATAGTTGGCAAACTCACGACGCATAGTGGGTATAGTGGGCATACTCACGGCGCATAGTATGTATTGTGGGCATACTCACGGCGCATAGTGGGTATAGTTGGCAAACTCACGGCGCATATTGGGTATAGTGGGCATACTCACAGGGGATGGTGGCTGTAGTGGGCATACGCATACTCACGGCGCATAGTGGGTATAGTTGGCATACTCAAGGCGCATAGTGGGTACAGTGGGCATACTCACGGCGCATAGTGGGTATAGTTGGCAAACTCACGGCGCACAGTGGGTATAGTGGGCATACTCACAGGGGATGGTGGCTGTAGTGGGCATACGCATACTCACGGCGCATAGTGGGTATAGTTGGCATACTCAAGGCGCATAGTGGGTATAGTGGGCATACTCACGGCGCATAGTGGGTATAGTGGGCATACTCACGGCGCATAGTGGGTATAGTGGGCATACTCACAGCGGATGGTGGCTGTAGTGGGCTTACGCATACTCACGGCGCATAGTGGGTATACTGGGCATACTCACGGCGCATAGTGGGTATAGTGGGCATACTCACGGCGCATAGTGGGTATAGTGGGCATACTCACAGCGGATGGTGGCTGTAGTGGGCTTACGCATACTCAAGGCGCATAGTGGGTATAGTTGGCATACTCAGGCGCAAAGTGGGTATAGTGGGCATACTCACGGCGCATAGTGGGTATAGTGGGCATACTCACAGCGGATGGTGGCTGTAGTGGGCTTACGCATACTCACGGCGCATAGTGGGTATAGTTGGCATACTCAAGGCGCATAGTGGGTATAGTGGGCATACTCACGGCGCATAGTGGGTATAGTGGGCATACTCACTTCGCATAGTGGGTATAGTTGGCATACTCAAGGCGCATAGTGGGTATAGTGGGCATACTCACAGCGCATAGTGGGTATAGTTGGCAAACTCACGGCGCATAGTGGGTATAGTGGGCATACTCACAGGGGATGGTGGCTGTAGTGGGCATACGCATACTAACGGCGCATAGTGGGTATAGTTGGCATACTCAAGGCGCATAGTGGGTATAGTGGGCATACTCACGGCGCATAGTGGGTATAGTGGGCATACTCACTTCGCATAGTGGGTATAGTTGGCATACTCAAGGCGCATAGTGGGTATAGTGAGCATACTCACAGCGCATAGTGGGTATAGTTGGCAAACTCACGGCGCATAGTGGGTATAGTGGGCATACTCACAGGGGATGGTGGCTGTAGTGGGCATACGCATACTCACGGTGCATAGTGGGTATAGTTGGCATACTCAAGGCGCATAGTGGGTATAGTGTGCATACTCACGGCGCATAGTAGGTATAGTGGGCATACTCACGGCGCATAGTGGGTATAGTGGGCATACTCACAGCGGATGGTGGCTGTAGTGGGCTTACGCATACTCACGGCGCATTGTGGGTATAGTTGGCATACTCAAGGCGCATAGTGGGTATATTGGGCATACTCATGGCGCATAGTGGGTATAGTTGGCAAACTCACGGCGCATAGTGGGTATAGTGGGCATACGCACAGGGGGTGGTGGGTATACTGGGCATACTCACGGCACATAGTGGGTATAGTGGGCATACTCACGGCGGGTAGTGGGTATAGTGAGCATACTCACGGGGATAGTGGGTATAGTGGGCATACGCACAGGGGATGGTGGGTATAGTTGGCATACTCACGGCGCATAGTGGGTTTTTGTGGGCATACTCACAGCGGGTAATGGGTATAGTGGGCATACTCACGGCGCATAGTGGGTATAGTGATCATACTCACGGCGGGTAGTGGGTATAGTGGGCATACTCACAGGGGATAGTGGGTATAGTGGGCATACTCACGGTGCATAGTGGGTATAGTGGGCATACTCACAGGGGATAATGGGTATAGTGGGCATACTCACGGCGCATAGTGGGTATAGTGGGCATACTCACGGCGGATAGTGGATATAGTGGGCATACTCACGGCAGGTAGTGGTTATAGTGGGCATACTCACAGGGGATAGTGGGTATAGTGGGCATACTCACGGCGGGTAGTGGGTATAGTTGACATACTCACAGGGGATAGTGGGTATAGTGGGCATACTCACGGCGGGTAGTGGACACCACCAGCACCTAATACAGCCACTTGAACTTGATCCCCGACTTGCATTATGCGGCCGTAGGGATGGATCAAGGCGCTTTGGGTTCCATTAGCGCTCATGGCCATACCGATTCCAACCTGTAAACACACAACACGTCATGGCCACCGATTACAACCTGTAAACACACAACACGTCATGGCCACCGATTACAACCTGTAAACACACAACACGTCATGGCCGCCGATTACAGCCTGTAAACACACAACACGTCATGGCCACCGATTACAGCCTGTAAACACACAACACGTCATGGCCACCGATTACAGCCTGTAAACACACAACACGTCATGGCCACCGATTACAGCCTGTAAACACACAACACGTCATGGCCACCGATTACAGCCTGTGAACACACAACACGTCATGGCCACCGATTACAGCCTGTAAACACACAACACGTCATGGCCACCGATTACAGCCTGTAAACACACAACACGTCATGGCCACCGATTACAGCCTGTAAACACACAACACGTCATGGCCACCGATTACAGCCTGTAAACACACAACACGTCATGGCCACCGATTACAACCTGTGAACACACAACACGTCATGGCCACCGATTACAGCCTGTAAACACACAACACGTCATGGCCACCGATTACAACCTGTAAACACACAACACGTCATGGCCACCGATTACAGCCTGTAAACACACAACACGTCATGGCCACCGATTACAGCCTGTAAACACACAACACGTCATGGCCACCGATTACAACCTGTAAACACACAACACGTCATGGCCACCGATTACAGCCTGTAAACACACAACACGTCATGGCCACCGATTACAGCCTGTAAACACACAACACGTCATGGCCACCGATTACAGCCTGTGAACACACAACACGTCATGGCCACCGATTACAACCTGTAAACACACAACACGTCATGGCCACCGATTACAGCCTGTAAACACACAACACGTCATGGCCACCGATTACAGCTTGTGAACACACAACACGTCATGGCCACCGATTACAGCCTGTAAACACACAACACGTCATGGCCACCGATTACAGCCTGTAAACACACAACACGTCATGGCCACCGATTACAGCCTGTAAACACACAACACGTCATGGCCACCGATTACAGCCTGTAAACACACAACACGTCATGGCCACCGATTACAACCTGTGAACACACAACACGTCATGGCCACCGATTACAGCCTGTAAACACACAACACGTCATGGCCACCGATTACAGCCTGTAAACACACAACACGTCATGGCCACCGATTACAGCCTGTAAACACACAACACGTCATGGCCACCGATTACAGCCTGTAAACACACAACACGTCATGGCCACCGATTACAGCCTGTAAACACACAACACGTCATGGCCACCGATTACAGCCTGTAAACACACAACACGTCATGGCCACCGATTACAGCCTGTAAACACACAACACGTCATGGCCACCGATTACAACCTGTAAACACACAACACGTCATGGCCACCGATTACAGCCTGTAAACACACAACACGTCATGGCCACCGATTACAACCTGTGAACACACAACACGTCATGGCCACCGATTACAGCCTGTAAACACACAACACGTCATGGCCACCGATTTTAGCCTGTAAACACACAACACGTCATGGCCACCGATTACAACCCTTAAACACACAACACGTCAGGGCCACAATTACAACCTGTAAACACACAACACGTCATGGTCACAATTACAACCTGTGAACACACAACACGTCAGGGCCATACCTATCCCAACCTGTAAACACACAACACGGCATGTCCATACCGATTCCAACCTGTAAACACACAAGACGTCAAGGCCACACTGAATACAACCTGTAAACACACAACACGTCAAGGCCACACTGAATACAACCTGTGAACACACAACACGTCATGGCCACCGATTCCAACCTGTAAACACACAAGACGTCAAGGCCACACTGAATACAACCTGTAAACACACAAGACGTCAAGGCCACACTGAATACAACCTGTAACCACACAACAGCGAACCCACCTTGCACGAGCTGATGTGGATCCCACGGTTACCAGTGATGGTTATCACCGTATACGGGTCCATGTGCATAGTCATCTCTCCGTTGTCGGACACATAGATGTTCAGCTTGTCTAAGAGAACCCGGCGAGCCTCCGCGTCAATCTGCATCGATATTATGATGTCCTACAAAGTTAACAGAGAAAAACACTCAATTAGTGGTCTGTCTTATTTGCATAATTGCATATATATATATTACCACATACCATTTGGGGTTACTTTGTAATGTATATTGAAAGTTCTCACATATTTTGTGAACTGTGTTCGGTGATCACACCTAGCGGAAGATTGGCGAACTACTAGCATTCTGTGCGCTCAAATGTAACCAGATTCTGGTAACATTTGTATGTCATCTTATGAACATAAATCCCTAGATGCATCTTATCCATGGGATGGCCATCCTCCGCCTAACTTTTGATTGTACAACGCAACACGAACTTCATCCTTGGGATGGGCCATCCGGAGGATTCGATCCTAATGCATGAATGAGCGTCTTGTGGGCTATTGTAAATGTTTCAATGTGAATTGCTTGATGTTAAATGTAGTGTACATGTAATTTAGTTATTTGGGCCTGCACCCACTTTTGACGACATCCATATTTGTACTCTGTAATCAATCGACCTAAAAAATACTTACTTACTTAATCTAAAAGTGCACAATAACAGTAGGGAGACGACTAAATCCCAGGGGATTGAGGTTCAAAGCTAGGCCGGTCTTAGAGTTAAAAACAAAAAAAGACTTAGAACCTCTTGTGAATCCGGGCCCTGGAGTTGATATAAATAAGTATGCCTACAGCCTTGTCTAGCGATCGACGGCCGACAACATAACTGGACTTTTGGGGCCAAATTGTAATCATCGGCCATTAGGCAATATTGGTTGCGCGTTCCGTTATACTTCCTTGATCCATTTCGAAAGTTTGCTCACAATGTAGGCCACAATGTAGGCCACAATGTAGGCCTAGCCATATCTAACGATATTTCATAAATGATAATATTGTTTTTTCGGCGTCCTCCGTTCTTTGACTGGACTCATACGTTTGAGCTAGAAACACTAGAAACACTAGGCCTAGTATAATATTGTGAAGTCTTATGTTTCTAATTCGTATTCTTCTTGTTTCGCGTCTAGGCCTATTATTGCAATGATGCTATGTGAAACGAAATCGTTTTAATAAAGTATGCGGAAAGTATAGGCCTACAAAATCATTATTGTATTGTTGTATTGCGAATTTCGTAACAGCTAGGTTTAGGCCTAGGTCATACGACTTCGGCCTTTTAGTCGCCTCTTACGACAGGCAAAGATACTTTGGACCAATGTAGGCTAGGCCCAGATCCTATAATATATTTGACTAATGCCTAGGCATGACCATGATATATACTTTTAAGATTATAGGCCCAGGAACGCAACTAGGTCTAGCCCTAAGTATTGTTGAGATATTATTCGAAATCTTACCTTATAGTAAACCAAGTCCATCAATTGATCCATTTTTCAAGATCACTCTTACAAATGTTTAGAGTTAAAATGTAAGATGTGATTTATTGGTAATACCTTAATTATATTTTTGTCCGAAGATCAAATGTTTAAACCAACACTGATAAATTCTGAGTCCTCTTGTTCTACTTAAAAGGTTTGAGCAGTCGTACTTTTAACAACGTAGCGTCTGGTGGCAAAGATGGAAGAAAGTAGTAATATCTCAGTATGTACACCGGATTGGCGATAGCAGTAATCGGTTTTTATTGGTCGGTGGTCGAAACATTGTTGAGCATTGTTGTTGGCCGAGGTCCACTAGATCGCCGCGCAGTTACGGCGATCCAGAGGGCCGTACCTTTCAAAAACTGCGCGCCAAGTTCGAACGAGGCTGGCCTTTTGGGGATCGGCCATTAGGCAATATTGGTTGCGCGTTTCGTTACTTCCTGATCCATTTCGAAAGTTTGCTCACAATGTAGGCCACAATGTAGGCCTAGCCATATCTAACGATATTTCATAAATGATGATATTGTTTTTTCGGCGTCCTCCGTTCTTTGACTGGACTCATACGTTTGAGCTAGGAACACTAGAAACACTAGGCCTAGTATAATATTGTGAAGCCTTATGTTTCTAATTCGTATTCTTGTTGGTATGCGTCTAGGCCTATTATTGCAATGATGCTATGTGAAACGAAATCGTTTTAATAAAGTATGCGGAAAGTATAGGCCTACAAAATCATTATTGTATTGTTGTATTGCGAATTTCGTAACAGCTAGGCCTAGGCCTAGGTCATACGACTTCGGCCTTTTAGTCGCCTCTTACGACAGGCAAAGATACTCTGGACCAATGTAGGCTAGGCCCAGATCCTATAATATATTTGACTAAAATGCCTACAGGCATGACCATGATATATACTTTTAAGATTATAGGCCCAGGAACGCAACTAGGTCCAGCCCTAAGTATTGTTGAGATATTATTCGAAATCTTACCTTATAGTAAACCAAGTCCATCAATTGATCCATTTTTCAAGATCTCTCTTACAAATGTTTATAGTTAAAATGTAAGATGTGATTTATTGGTAATACCTTAATTATATTTTTGTCCGAAGATCAAATGTTTAAACCAACACTAATAAATTCTGAATCCTCTTGTTCTACTTAAAAGGTTTGAGCAGTCGTACTTTTAACAACGTAGCGTCTGGTGGCAAAGATGGAAGAAAGTAGTAATATCTCAGTATGTACACCGGATTGGCAATAGGAGTAATCGGTTTTTATTGGTCGGTGGTCGAAACATTGTTGAGCATTGTTGTTGGCCGAGGTCCACTAGATCGCCGCGCAGTTACGGCGATCCAGAGGGCCGTGCCTTTCAAAAACTGCGCGCCAAGTTCGGACGAGGCTTTGCACGAAACATGAGGTACAGATACAGATAGATACAGATACAGATTTTTTATTTCTTGCACGTACGAACTTGTTATTTACATTCATATCATGAACATGTGTGGCCCACTTCAACCATGTTCTGTTCTAGAGCTGGCAATCAAGTGTCAGCTGAGCTTCAGCTGCCCCTTATCATGAACATGTGTGGCCCACTTCAACCATGTTCTGTTCTAGAGCTGACAATCAAGTGTCAGCTGAGCTTCAGCTGCCCCTTATCATGAACATGTGTGCCCCACTTCAACCATGTTCTGTTCTAGAGCTGACAATCAAGTGTCAGCTGAGCTTCAGCTGCCCCTTATCATGAACATGTGTGGCCCACTTCAACCATGTTCTGTTCTAGAGCTGGCAATCAAGTGTGCAGGGGTCACCATGTTAAATAGTCTACAACTGCCCCTTATAAGGAAATTATAATTGCATATATTGAATATTTTTTATTAATACATATTACAACGCTTATATTAACTTGCCTTGTTTGTCTGGACGGAATCTTTGAATCGATATTCCACCTACTTCTAGATGTCCGATCAAGCTGAAATTTTTTACACAGACATATTCCTGATGACAATACATGAATCAACTGTCATATTTACGAAATTGTCAATTAATTCATCATAATTTATTAATTAATGTTTTACATGGAAATCGATGAATCTTTGAATCGATATTCCACCTACTTCTAAATGTCCGATCAAGCTGAATTTTTTTACACAGACGTATTTCTAATGACAATATATGAATCAACTGTTATATTTACTAAATTGTCAATAAATTCATCATAATTAATTAATTAATGTTTTATATGGAAATCGATGTTTAACCCACTTTCCAACGTCAAATCGAATTAAAAGTTTTCACACAGACGTATTCTTAATGACAATACACGAATCAATTGTCATATTTACTAAATTGTCAATTAATTTATAATAATTAATTAATTAATGTTTTATATGGAAATCGATGTTTAACCCACTTTCCAACGTCAAATTGAGTTGAAAGTTTTCACACAGACGTATTCTTAATGACAATACACGAATCAATTGTCATTTTAACTAAACAATCAATTAATTCATCATAATTAATTAATTGATGTTTTATATGGGAATCGATGTTTAACCCACTTCCCAACGTCAAATCGAGTTAAAAGTTTTCACACAGATGTGTTCTTAATGACAATACACGAATCAATTGTCATATTAACTAAATAATCAATTAATTCATCATAATTAATTAATTGATGTTTTAAATGGAAATCGATATTTCACCCACTTTCCAACGTTGAATTGAGCTGAAAGTTTTCACACAGACGTATTTTTAATGACAATACACGAATCAATTGTCATATTTACTAAATATTCAATAAATACATCATAATTAATGTTTTACATGGGAATCGATATTTCACCCACTTCCCAACGTCGAATCGAGTTGAAAGTTTTCACACAGACGTATTCTTAATGACAATACATGAATCAATTGTCATATTTACTAAATAACCAATTAAGCTATCATAATTAATTAATTAATTGATGTTTTATATGGGGATCGATAAAACACTCACTTTCGAACGTCGAATTGAGCTGAAAGTTTGCGCACGGACGTATTCTTAATGACAATACATGAATCAATTGTCATATTTACTAAATAATCAATTAATTCATCATAATTAATGAATTGATGTTTTATATGGAAATCGATATTTCACCCACTTTCCAACGTTGAATTGAGCTGAAAGTTTTCACACAGACGTATTTTTAATGACAATACACGAATCAATTGTCATATGTACTAAATATTCAATTAATACATCATAATTAGTTAATGTTTTACATGGGAATCGATGTTTAACCCACTTCCGAACGTCGAATTGAGCTGAAAGTTTTCACACAGATGTATTCTTAAAGACAATACACGTATCAATTGTCATATGTACTAAAAATAGTCAATTATTTCATCATAATTAATTATGTTTTATATGGGAATCGATATTTCACCCACTTCCCAACGTCGAATCGAGTTGAAAGTTTTCACACAGACGTATTCTTAATGACAATACATGAATCAATTGTCATATTTACTAAATAATCAATTAAGCCATCATAATTAATTAATTGATGTTTTATATGGGGATCGATAAAACACTCACTTTCGAACGTCGAATTGAGCTGAAAGTTTGCGCACAGACGTATTCTTAATGACAATACATGAATCAATTGTCATATTTACTAAATAATCAATTAAACCATCATAATTAATTAATCGATATTCGATATATATTCGATTGCAAGATTCTTTAAGACTAAAAAGTATAAAATAATATTACATGAAAAAAATATATTTTTTTAAAAACAACGCATATATTTAAATGCACTAAAAAGTAAAAAATAAATTTTCGCCCAACAAATTTTTGCCTCACTCGGAAAATAAAAGCGTTGGCCCAACGCTTTTATTTTCCGAGTGAGGCAAAAATTTGTTGGGCGAAAATTTATTTTTTACTTTTTAGTGCATTTAAATATATGCGTTGTTTTTAAAAAAATATATTTTTTTCATGTAATATTAGTATTTAAAACAGGATTGCAGTTTATGCCCTTTGTACTTTGTACTTTGTAGCTGGCTGGTAGGTGTTGAGGTGGGGGGGGAGCGTAGGCGGCAAACGCACGTGAAGTACAATAAAAAGATGCTTAAATATGAGTGTGTTGAGCATTAATGAATAACTAACTAAAGTGGTGTGTTCTCTACAGGCTGATACACTTTGGGGAGTTAATGATGGACCCTGAATTATTTCAGCCACATAGCAAACAACATTACGAAAGGGATATTTGGATTTTGGACAGGTTTGGTGAGACATGATGGCCAACTTTAAGGTGACCATATTTCAAATCTGAAAATCTGGCACAAACTACCCAAAGGGAAGAGGGACTGGACTAACATAACAATGGAACCAACAGCGCCGCAGGGGATTTTTTGAAAAATACGTGTTTTGACCTGATTTCAAGTGTTTTAGAACACGTTACAGGAGTATTTCCTGACTTGGCAATTATAGAAATTATTTTTTACATATGAGAGATCGTAACAGACCCAAGGACTGAGCGGCAGGGAGGACAGGTGAAACAGACGTCTTGTAGTCTTGGTTATCACAGGTAAAATAATAATGATCTTGTAATACATAAAAATAATCTCTCATAATCTTGCAATTAAGTGTTGTATATTATATTACAACACTTTGATTGCAAGTCAATAAAATCCAGGACTTAATAAACTATTAGTGGGATTCCGGGACATTACAGTGCTTTTCAAAGTCTTTGGGACGCCAGGACAGAGGGTAAAAAACAGGACCGTCCCGGCTAATCTGGGACGTATGGTCACCTTAGCCAAGTTAAACATGTGCATGAGAAACACATCCTGAAGAGTTGAACTAAACGATGGCATTTGATGAAGTCAAGAGGTCCTTATAGTCCTTATACCATGTCCTGCCACTTTCTAGGATTGGGAAACCACTGGATTAAATAAAACGGAAACCTGTTGGTTTTTTCCAACTGATTTATTAAGTTTGCTTGACTTCAATGGCTAAACAATAAACATACACTTTTATGTTTTGGTTTATCCCAATTTGTTTTTTAAATTGTAGATACTCACGGAATCATCAATGCTTATGAAATAAGCCTCTTATCTTACAGATAGTATTTACACACAATACATATTAAGATTATCTAGTCTAATGTACGTTTGCTTCCCAGTATTGTTTGTGCAGCACACAAATATAAGCTGATCCATTGTTTGATGCTTGCAAACAACCAGACTAGCTACGTACACTTTAATTACCTCGTAAATGTTGATGTTAACCAACTCCTTAACCAAACTAACCTTAAACCATCCATTTATGCAAGATTTGTTCATTTAACACATACTATTGTCATCAGCACCACTTTGGATTTTAACTCGGTTATTTTAAAAGATATGGTATCGTCATCATACCCCCACTAACAATGTCTGCAGTCTATCCCAAAATGCTGAGGGGAAAGGGCCAAGTGCCTAAATGCTTCAATGGGTCAACAAGAACAAATCACACTACACAGTTTGATATGTACAGTCATCCTAACTAAACGTGTGTTTGTCGAGAAGTCTGACTTCTGAAACGGGTGCAAGACAAAAGATTGACTTCCAATCAAGTGCTCGAGTTGTATTCAAGTTTAAAAATAAAAGTAGGCCACCTACTTATTGGTTAAGACTCGAAGAGTTAAAACAATCGATCGACAGTTCGATATGCCTTCGATTTCAAGAACAAAAGCCTTTTTGGTTCTTTTGAAATATTCTGTAGTGTCATATTGCCACTTATACATGTTTTAGGGGACCAACTTAAAAATGTACAATTCCAAAAATATATTTACTGAAATTGTGTTGATGGCAGGGATCAATTTACAATGGGTACAACCAAGAGAAACACGGCAATGAGAAACGCGCATCCGAGGTTACACTCTAGAGTAAATTCTAAAAATCATTAAAATAATAGTCAGAAAATTGCATTTAGCAATTATTTAGGTTACGGGGATAAATCAATGACATGTTGTCAACCGGAAACATTGTCGGGCCACGTAACTGTCAGAACGTCGTAATGCATGTCTTGCCTCCACCAACTTGGTGGCTAGCAACTTCCTTCTTGGTGCAGCAAAACCTTCCACCAGATTTCCATTACTGAATGCAAGCACCACCAAAAGCACAAACAGAATGCAAGTTACATCTATGTGTATTTTAGAACTTTAGAAACAACAAATATGCAAAACGTATGTAGCAATCAGTACATAATTGAGATTGAAATGGATAATGTCTTGAACACTCGTGGATGGATCGTGACCTACGATTGTTTGGCGCCTACTCTCGGGCACACTAGTTATCAATAGGTCCGTAAAAGAGGGTACGCATGCACCAATGTCATGGTGATGTCTTACGTATACTTAGAAGGTACATCTTACAATAGTCGGTGTTCGCTATTGACCAAGTCCATCTGAGCACTACTCTGGAACTACATTTTTGATTTCTCTGAATACGAATCTGATCGGTAACCATATCCGAATCGGATTCGGCACTTCATAAACAGATACCAACCGTATTTGGCACCAAAAAAAGATCGCTCGTAATCGATCACAATGGAAATATAAAATGTTGCAATTTCTGTCCGAATGGAGTTACAGGATAGGGGCCCAGACGAAGGCAGTTTGGCAAGCATCGTTGCCTGTTGATGATTCATCCCACTCGGTATTGTAGACCTCTCAAAGAACAAGCAAATATCCCACATTTAAGAAGCTACTACAACTAAATTAAACTCCTATTTCATTGAAATTAGATGAAGTAATGTTAGTGCTATTCGTTTAAACAAAAAGTATAACCAATGTATGCATAAATACTTTAAGAAAACAATTTTAATGGGAAAATCATAGGCATAATAATGTGATGGAATGTTTTCATGTTTCAATTTTGTTTTTGAAATGTTTGTCTGTATTATGAATACACAGAGATAGCTGTTTTTCCAAATATGTACTGTTTACAATTTCTGCAAAGATACAAAGGTATTTAGTCCATAGACCCAGCACAATTTAAAAGTATTAAGAAAGTCAAGTTTAACTGCAGATACCTCATAAAGTTGGGACATGGTTTGTTTTATAGAAATGGCATTAAAATTCCTTAAGAGACAAAGACCATGCAAGTGTGAGTGCTTGGATTATTAGCAACACCACTGGTGTTCAATGTCCTGTCCAGGTAATTTAGTGTATTTATTTTATTTATACTCTTCATATACGGTAAGAAAACGTTTTCTGTATTTCAATGACGGCATAACTTGAAATTACTGACCCGACTGACGTCCTTCCACTGTTTCCCCAGGCTGGCAAATATTGGGGGCCTGCCTTTGACATTCCGCTTGCTGACAACATCTTCACCATATACAGTAAGTCTTTCTCTTTTGTGTTCCAAATCTACACACTATTCTGCTTGAAAAAATAAGACATTACATGTTCAACAACAATAAGCTATTAATAACAGCAACATTTCTTTCTAGTACTGAAATGGAGTTTTATAAAGGGTGTAATGTTTCTCTATTGACAATTGTTTATTTTCCAAATAAAGACAGCAATGATTTATTGCCTCCGTTCACAGTATGTTAGTTCACATTTATCTCTAGAGGCATGTTATAGCAAAGTAAGCTCTTACCTCTGATAAGACTAACAACAAAATAAATAGCATTCCATAGATTACCCAGCACATAAAAGTTAATAGTATCTAAGACAGTTTTCTTCACGAACGCCCTGGAAAAGTACACGTCACCTTCCGTCGATTATAGAACCGTAGACTACGTGCGAATAATCAAATTTATGAACAGTTGAAAACGAGAATTTTGAGTGTGGTAAAAAAGGAAATGTGTTTTGAAAGGGTTGAGCGTTCTTAATTGAGGTGGAAGCCTTTCTCCCTAGTGGCCGCAAGTAGGCGTTCTCGTAGTATCTCTTCGGTGGGATACTCCGGTAGTTTGAGGTAGTGGACGCAGGTGTTGACGGAGGGGTAACTCCCCTCGCAGGCATCCACCTTGCGTACCACGGTCAGGCGAGGGTAGAGGTTAGCGAGGCCTCCCGGAGGCAGAGAAGAACAACCCGTGGTAAACTGGAGGAAAGCTTTGCGTTCTTCTGCGTTCATTCGGACCAAAACGTTGACGAACCTCTGGAAGCCGGGACTGAGGACAGAAAGTCACACATATACGATAGGCCTCGTAGAAGAGTCGTCCTACTGATCAATGTCTGCTGTAACACCAGAGTTCATGTTGCATCACTGGCTTCGGCTAGCTGGTAGTTGTGATTAGCTGTTACAAGTACTGTATTACCGGTAATAGAAATACGTTTACTTCCTACTTTTAAACTACTACTAACTTTTAACTACTTTTTTAACTTTAAATTGCTTTAAACCTCAAAACATTGTCGAATTAGCGCAAGTACCAAAATATCACACACATTCGTGCCCGTGAATAGATTTGAGCTTCTGAGATCACAGGAGGAACACACAGGCCTAATCTTAATCTGTGTTTTGATCAATGTTGCATCTCTGTGGTTCACAGAAGTGTCATACGATGTCTCCACCTATCAAGTATATTTACCTAAACAGAAGCTGCAAATGGTGTTTTTAGAGTTTCTTTGATACACCATGGATGGCTATTGATTTATAATTGAAAATCAGTGCTCCCTTGAGAGATGTTATATTAATGATGTACTCTACATACAATATGTTAAATGTGAGACAGTTATATTAACATCAAACAAAATCGTTCAAAATTGTTAATTGTCTATGAACTGCTGAATGAAATAGACAATTGAAAAAGTGTTTTTTTTGTTTTTGGAGTCTTGAATAATGTTCATTGAGAGAGTCAGAATATGGCTTCTCCTTGACTAGCAAGGAACCTCACCTATCGCGAGTGTATCCTAGTTTGGGCTCCGTGAAGTTGAGCAGGTCCTCCCGTGTCCACCGAGGGTTCTGATCTCCGCACAGCATGATGCGCACTTCTTCCGGGCTGAAGGCTCGCAGCTTCTCCATGGGGAATACCATTGAGAAGCCCGCGTGGAAAGCCATCAGCTGGCGGGCAATGCCGGTCTCCACACAGTAAGTGGTCGTTAGATCTGCGTACTCTTCCACGTTGTCGATGGACAGCTGTAACACAAGTCACATAAGCCATTGGGTTCATTTCATTTAGTTATCTCTACACTTACTGAGGAAGGTTGCATTAACCCATCCAGACATTTAAACGAGTTTTGCCCGTGCTCGCCTTCCCGGGCCTTCGAGCACTTTCACGAGTTCTGCCCGTGGTGCGATTTGGGGATTTTTTGCGCAGGATTGGTCACACTGTAGGCGGTAAAGAAGTTTTCTGTAGTGTCGGTAACTATAGCGTATTAAAGTCTGGTTACCAAAAGAATATCGTTATGTAATAGTCAAGCTGACAACTTAACATACCCGCCAGATGCACGCAAACGGTCGTTTAACATCGAAATTCGGCCCTGTGAAGTTGTCGGATTGTGCAAGCAATGCAACCAACGTTGCAATATTAGAACCAGATTGTTTAATAATTTTCCATTCAACCAGTGTTCTCAAAACTTGGTGTTTGCGAAAGCATTGTATTTTGCATGTTGTATTATATGTAAATTCACAACTTTTAAATTTTTAGTTAGTGCTAAACGAAACATGATCTCAAACGCCAAGTGAAATTTGTTTTTGTCAAAAGTCAACACTGCAGTTTCCCCGTGAAAGTAGTCCCAAGACCGGACGTTAGCCGGTAGCCAACCCTCGTGCTCAATGTTGATATGGTCCATTCGTATATCTGATATTCTAGTGTGTATGCCTACTTATTTCAACATCAACTGGATAACAGAACACAATTCACACGTAAAGGTAAGGCTGGCAATAAAATCTTCAATGTTTAGTGACGGCAAGTGTACACAAATAGGCTTAGCCTAGATGGTTATAGGTTATGTTCTTCTTCGTTCCTGAGAGCAGCCATCTTTGGTTGTGTGGCGTATGAACACACAGTCAACCGGAAATACTTGACCGAAAATTACGTAACGCATTTCATTCGTTAACCAGACTATAGTTTACACGCTTGTCAATAGATGGCAGGCCTTGTACGATCTTAAATAATCGATATTGTGATCGAAAATGTTTTGCGTTGCAAAGAAACTTGACGACACGGAAAGATGGCTGCTAGTAAAGACGCGCGCTTGTCAAGGGCTGATATTTCTTAGGTTTTAAATGATTTGGATGGTGATAATGATGATGATTTGGAGGGAGATTTTATATCTGAGGATGAGGTATCGGCTGAAAGTGATTTTGAAGAGGATTTATCGAGTGAAAGTGATTCAGATGAAGATTTGGTAGTAGGTCTAGGCTTAGGTAGGCCTACCAACGCGCATACGCGCACAAGTTCAGGACATCCAACTTCAACTCCCTGGGTGCATCAATATGGAAAATAAATTAAAGTGGGTGTGTTTATTTTAATCTAGAGATGTTTCTAAATATATTTCATATTCATTTATTTTTAAATGGTCCTAAAATTTTGATTGGAATGATATGATTCTAGAAAAGTTGTCTTCTTGTCTATATTCCATCTTTTCGGTGGTCCCCGAACCTCGAGCTGGCGCGGCATTTCCGTTTTCCCCGCACCTCGGCATGCCCACGAAAGTGACTTTTTTCACCAAACTGTCGCTACCGTTTTCATCGTCGTGCTTTTCTCTACAAGTGGGTATTTTTTTTGACTTTCTACCCCCGCCCCTTTTCCACCCCCGACGTGTTTAATGTCGAAAAGTGTGCGTACTGTGTTGCTATGCGGAAAAAATTGTAAAAAATGCAAATGTTTTTTTGGGAATTTTTTCGACTCTTTAAGTGTGATTAAAATTGAATGGAGCATCTTTTTGTCACGAAGTTTTTTCGTAAAAAGTGTCCCGTTAAAAAGTTATTAGCACCCAAACTCGAAAAATTTTCGAGTCTAGATTTGACGATTTTGGTACCTTTTTAACGTGTCACATTCAAACGACCCTGCCCGTCGAACCAAACGAGATATAACGTTCGTTTTTGTTTTGTTACCGGCGCTTACCATCTGGGTAACTACTTTTTGGAAATTTTTTGGATTCGTCCCGGAACTTTCGCCAATCAAATTGTGAACATTAGGTAATGTGCGTTTTCAAAAAGTGACGGTAACGATTTTTTCCCACAGTTTTTCGTTTGGAACTTTCTCGACTTTTTCAGCTAAAAGAACAAATAAAAATGCAGTGTCGCATCGGTCATTTTTTTTAATTTCGTCCCGGATGCTTAGTTATGGGCACTTTTCTATTTTAGCGACACGGCTTCAGTTTTGATTTTTTAGCGTCAAGTTGGTACTTTTGAAATGGGTTTTTTTTCTTTAGGCCGATGCTGAATACTTGCCCGTACAGGGGGATGAAAAAACATTTTCGACAAGTCACCCCCTAACCGAATTACAGACGTTCGCGCAACGCACTTTTCACGGCGATCTAAAAACACGCATACAAAAGTTTTTGTTTTGTATATTAAATGTGTTTTAAATATGCCATACAACAAAACTTTGTATTTAGTATCAATAAATGGACAATTATCTATAAGAAAATGTTACTTTTAAAAATTATACTTTACGGGTGTCCGAGTTACGGTGCTTTAACGGATTTCATGCGTGCCGTGTTTTTGCCGGAATTTGTCTATGAGAATTTTTCAATGTCGTAAAAAAGCATGTTGGAATTTTTTTACATTTTTTTTAACTCAAATGTGCACGTTCCGAAGCTATTGTCTATTTTGTGAACGTACCCGGACGTACCGGGCACTTACCGTTTTCGATATTTTTTGGCACATACAGTTAATTGTGTAATTTTGATTTTTTAATTTTCGTCTTAGAACGTGTCCCAAATGTCCCGTTTTGAAATTGGACAATCCATTTCGGTATCATCTGAAAGTGCGTTTCAATAGCTTTCTGTACATGTGCAAGTTATTGACGACACGTTTTCCGGGACGTACCTGGAAACTTTTGAACGTGCAAAAATTCAACTTTTTGGTTTTTGACCCCCCCAAGTACGAATTTGATATGAATTTTTTCGGAATTTTTAATCAGAATTACTTTTTAACATTCTTAATGAAATATGTTTGGTTTTTATTTTATCAAAAAAGCTCAAAACCAGACAATGAGGGGTTGCCGTATACATCGATGTGATCTGAAGATGATCAATTTCGACACTCATATTTGTCTTTGAAGGCTTATTGTGGGCGACTGGTATGACGTACAAACTACGTGTTAACTTTTTTATAAATCGTGACTCAATATTAAATATACGAGATCTTTAAATCACCAAAAAAGTTCAACCCGAACTTTTTATAGGCGCCCGTGTTACACGATGCTTAACGAATAAATTGCCCAATGTTGTAGCATAGCATATAGAGTTCAAGTGTCCAGTGCCTTATGGGTCCGCGATTCGAATCCCACATTTTCTAAGTCTTTAAAAATTTTCAACATGAAAATAATTTTTTACGAAAATTTTAATTTTTTAATCTTTTCAACTTTTTTCAAGTTTGACAAAATATGGGGTACTTGAAAATTTTTCAAACACTTAGAAATTTTTAAACATGAATTTTTTTTTTCTTTTTTCAGAATCACACAACTTTCAAGTTTCTTTCTAAAAATAAGTATCTAAGACCAATTAACATGACATGTATATAGAAAAAACTCGAAAATTTATTAATCATTTTAAAAATATTCAACATGAAAATAATTTTTTACCAAAATTTAAATTTTTCATTTTTTCAACTTTTTTCAAGTTTTCCAAAAAGTCAGGTACTTGAAAATTTTTCAAATCATTTTAAAAATTTTCATCATGAAAATAATTTTTTACTAAAATTTAAATTTTTCATTTTTTCAACTTTTTTCAAGTTTTCCAAAAAGTCAGGTACTTGAAAATTTTTCAAACACTTAGAAATTTTTCGACATGATTTTTTTTTTCTTTTTTCAGAATCACACAATTTTTTTGTATTTCTTTCTTAACATTATAATCTACGACCAATTTACATGAAATGTACGCAGCCGTACTCGAAAATTTTTCTATCACTTTAAAAATTTTAAACTTGAATTTTTTTTTTCAATTTTTTTTTTTTCTTTTTTCCAACCGACAAGTTTTCCAACAAGTGACTAAAAAAAAAAAAAAAAAAAAAAAAAAAAAGTGACTCAACCCAAAAAAGTCGAGTTTTCCAAAAAGTGACCTGCCTAACAGTGACGCCAGCGGCGGCTCAAGGCCGCTTTAGCGGTCTTGTCTATATTCCATAAGGTGGTAGTCCCCGCTCTCGAGCTCGCGCGGCTTTTCCGTGACCCCCCAAACCCTCGGCACGCCCACGCACGGGAACATTTTCCCACATCTGTCGCTACAGTTTTCACCGCCTGGCCTTTGGCTACAAGTGGGTATTTTTTTCGACCCTGTGCGTCAACCCCTTTTCCAACCCCGACGAGTTTAATGTCGCAAAGTGTGCGTATTTGGCGCTGTCGTAGTGCGGGAAAAATTGTAAAAAATAGTAATGATTTTTAAGGGATTAATTTTACTTTTTAAATGTGATTAGAATTGAATGGAGCATCTTTTTGTCATGAACGTTTTTCGTAAAAAGTGTCCCGTTAAAAAGTTACGGGCACCCAAACACGAACAATGTTCGACGTCTCGATTTGACGGATTTGGTACCATTTTAATGTGTCACATTCAAACGGCTCTGCCCGTCGAACCAAACGAGATATAACATTCTGGTTTGTTTTGTTACCGGCGCTTACCCTTTGGGTAACTGGGTTTTGAAATATTTGGGATTCGTCCCGGAACTTTCGCCAATCAAATTGTGAACATTTGGTACCGTCGGCCGATAAAATCGTTGTGTACAGATTATCTTCCGTATTTTTTGTTTTCGAATTGAATTGACTTTTTCATTTTTAAGGACCTACGGATTTGTCCGGACGCATCGGTCAAATTTTTGAATTTCGTCCCTGTTCCTTAGTTATGGGCACTTTTCTATTTTCACTCCACGGTTTCAGTTTTGATTTTTTTGCGTCAAGTTGGTACTTTTGAAATGGGTTTTTTTTCTTTAAGCCGATGCTGAACCCTTGCCCGTACAGGGGGATGAAACAACATTTTCAAAAAGTCACCCCTAAACCGAATGACAGACGTTCGCGCAAGGCACTTTTCACGGCGATCTAAAAACACGCATACAAAATGTTTTGTTTTTGTATATTAAAAGTGTGTTTAAAATGCCATCTTATACATTGTTGTAGTAATAAACATATACATTGTATCTTATACATTGTAGTAGTATTAGTATTAATAAATGGACATTTGTCTATTTATTAACGTTACTTTTAAAAATTAGACTTTACGGGTGTCCGAGTTACGGTGCTTTAACGGATTTCATCCGTGCCGTGTTTTTGCCGGAATTTGTCTATGAGAATTTTTAAATGTTTTAAAAAAGCATGTTGGAATTTTTTTACATTTTTTTTCACTCTTTTGTGCACGTTTCGTGGGTATTGACTATTGTTTGGACGTACCCGGACGTACCAGGCACGTACCATTTCTGACATTTTTCGGCTACAAGGACTAGATGTGTAATTTTGATTACTTAAATTTCAGCTTTGAACGTCCCTGGAATGTCCCGTTATGAAATCGAACAGCCCATTTTGGTATCAATTTAAAGTGCGTTTCAATACCTTTTTAAACATGTGCGTATCATTGACGACACACTTACCGGGACGTACCGGGAAGCTTTTGAACGTGCGGATTGTAGAACTCGAAAAATTTTCTAACACTTTAAAATATTTCAACATGAAAATAATTTTTTACCAAAATTTTAATTTTTTCAAGTTTTTTCAAGTTTTCCAAAAAATGGGGTACTTGAAAATTTTTCAAACACTTAGAAATTTTGAAACATGAAATTTTTTTTTCTTTTTTTAGAATCACACAATTTTCAAGTTTCTTCTTTACATAAGTATCTACGACCAATTACCGTGACATGTACATAGAAAAACTCGAAACTTTTTCCATCACTTAAAAATTTCAACATGAAAATAATTTTTTACCAAAATTTTAATTTTTTCATAATTTCAACTTTTTTCAAGTATTCCAAAAAGTGGGCTACTTGAAAATTTTTCAAACACTTAGAAATTTTTCAACATGAATTTTTTTTTCATTTTTCAGAATCACACAACTTTAAAGTTTCTTTCTTTACATAAGTATCTACGACACTTTGACGTGAAATGTACATAGAAAAGCTCGAAAATTTTTCCATCACTTTAAAATTTTTCGACATTTTTTTTCGACTTTTTTTTTCAATTTTTTTTTTCTTTTTTCCAACTGAAAAGTTTTCCAAAAAGTGACACCAAAAAAAAAAAAAAAAAAAAAAAGTGACAATTTCCAAAAAAGTCGAGTTTTCCAAGAAGTGACCTTCCCAAACGTGACAGCCAGCAGCGGCTCAAGGCAGCGGAGCGGTCTTGTCAAATGTACATAATATTCATAACTGACTGTACACACAATTAAAATTACAAAAATAATAAGTAAATCATCTCAATCTATCTAAAAATTGGTGAAATTTTCATAGGTGTATCTTGAAAAAATAAAATGTTACAGTGGTTTATACCTTGAACTATGTAAATTATTTGGTTACCTGCAAATTAAATGGTGCATACAGGGGTATTGCCTTGAAAAATAATGATGTCTGGATGGGTTAACTTACCATATTTACTCACATACCTCAAGGTCGCAGGTGCTGATATTTTACGAGCTGAAAATACCATGAATGGAATTTAGAAAAAAATAGCTTTTCTAAGAACACGGTGCAGCCACTATGTCAAGTGCGGCCCATATAGTTTATTGTGTCTTACGTTTCTCTATTGCAACTTATAAAACCACTACTTCTTTTAAAATATAATTTTCTCCCCGTGTGAATGAAACGCAGGTTGTTGCCTGCCATGTTTGTTCTGAAGGAACAGTTGTCACGAAAGCCTTTCACAATGTTATTACGTGACATTTGTAAGACTGTGCTTGGTGCAAATAGATGAATATGTAGTGATGATTGACACATCTCTTGGGGAGTTTCCCTAGCTGGGTATTTGTTATGGAACATGTCTGCACCTCTAGGCTCTAGGGAACTCCTAGAAGATACCCAGCTGGGGGATTGGTTCAACGAATAAGCATCTGGGCCTCAGATAAGCTGTGGCACCCCATCTATCTCAAGTAATTCACAAATATAGACTAGAGGTGAATTGCCTTTATTCCGCACCTAAAACAATTAACCAAGAGCCCAAACGGGGCATTTCGTTTTCGCTCAATAGTGGTCTTTTGTTCACAGATGTCCAAGTACGTGTACTTCAAAGTCATATGGGCCATTCCATGTCAAGTCAACCAAGCCGAGGGAAAAAAAAACTTTACCAACTCCGATTTTGATGATTTTTTTTGCATTTTGGAAATGATTTAAAATGCATAAATACAAAAAATGCATACATAGATATCATTGCATCTAGTAATGAAATCCCTGCAATTAAATGTAGTAGTTTAAATGGTACCTCAGTGTCTCCGGTGTCTGGCAGCAGCTCAGCAGACGTGAAGCCAAACACCCTAGACGAGGGAAGGTAGTTGAACGTGATAGTTTAAGGGGGTTCTTAGAGTGCCTGACGTACCTCAGTGTCTCCGCTGTCTGGCAGCAGCTCAGCAGACGTGAAGCCAAACACCCCGGACGAGGGAAGGTAGTTGAACGTGATAGTTTAAGGGGGTTCTTAGAGTGCCTGACGTACCTCGGTGTCTCCGCTGTCTGGCAGCAGCTCAGCAGACGTGAAGCCAAACACCCCGGACGAGGGAAGGTAGTTGAACGTGATAGTTTAAGGGGGTTCTTAGAGTGCCTGACGTACCTCGGTGTCTCCGCTGTCTGGCAGCAGCTCAGCAGACGTGAAGCCAAACACCCCGGACGAGGGAAGGTAGTTGAACGTGATAGTTTAAGGGGGTTCTTAGAGTGCCTGACGTACCTCGGTGTCTCCGCTGTCTGGCAGCAGCTCAGCAGACGTGAAGCCAAACACCCCGGACGAGGGAAGGTAGTTGAACGTGATAGTTTAAGGGGGTTCTTAGAGTGCCTGACGTACCTCGGTGTCTCCGCTGTCTGGCAGCAGCTCAGCAGACGTGAAGCCAAACACCCTAGACGAGGGAAGGTAGTTGAACGTGATAGTTTAAGGGGGTTCTTAGAGTGCCTGACGTACCTCGGTGTCTCCGCTGTCTGGCAGCAGCTCAGCAGACGTGAAGCCAAACACCCTAGACGAGGGAAGGTAGTTGAACGTGATAGTTTAAGGGGGTTCTTAGAGTGCCTGACGTACCTCGGTGTCTCCGCTGTCTGGCAGCAGCTCAGCAGACGTGAAGCCAAACACCCTAGACGAGGGAAGGTAGTTGAACGTGATAGTTTAAGGGGGTTCTTAGAGTGCCTGACGTACCTCAGTGTCTCCGCTGTCTGGCAGCAGCTCAGCAGACGTGAAGCCAAACACCCCGGACGAGGGAAGGTAGTTGAACGTGATAGTTTAAGGGGGTTCTTAGAGTGCCTGACGTACCTCGGTGTCTCCGCTGTCTGGCAGCAGCTCAGCAGACGTGAAGCCAAACACCCCGGACGAGGGAAGGTAGTTGAACGTGATAGTTTAAGGGGGTTCTTAGAGTGCCTGACGTACCTCGGTGTCTCCGCTGTCTGGCAGCAGCTCAGCAGACGTGAAGCCAAACACCCCGGACGAGGGAAGATAGTTGAACGTGATAGTTTAAGGGGGTTCTTAGAGTGCCTGACGTACCTCGGTGTCTCCGCTGTCTGGCAGCAGCTCAGCAGACGTGAAGCCAAACACCCCGGACGAGGGAAGGTAGTTGAACGTGATAGTTTAAGGGGGTTTTTAGAGTGCCTGACGTACCTCGGTGTCTCCGCTGTCTGGCAGCAGCTCAGCAGACGTGAAGCCAAACACCCCGGACGAGGGAAGGTAGTTGAACGTGATAGTTTAAGGGGGTTCTTAGAGTGCCTGACGTACCTCGGTGTCTCCGCTGTCTGGCAGCAGCTCAGCAGACGTGAAGCCAAACACCCCGGACGAGGGAAGGTAGTTGAACGTGATAGTTTAAGGGGGTTCTTAGAGTGCCTGACGTACCTCGGTGTCTCCGCTGTCTGGCAGCAGCTCAGCAGACGTGAAGCCAAACACCCCGGACGAGGGAAGATAGTTGAACGTGATAGTTTAAGGGGGTTCTTAGAGTGCCTGACGTACCTCGGTGTCTCCGCTGTCTGGCAGCAGCTCAGCAGACGTGAAGCCAAACACCCCGGACGAGGGAAGGTAGTTGAACGTGATAGTTTAAGGGGGTTTTTAGAGTGCCTGACGTACCTCGGTGTCTCCGCTGTCTGGCAGCAGCTCAGCAGACGTGAAGCCAAACACCCCGGACGAGGGAAGGTAGTTGAACGTGATAGTTTAAGGGGGTTCTTAGAGTGCCTGACGTACCTCGGTGTCTCCGCTGTCTGGCAGCAGCTCAGCAGACGTGAAGCCAAACACCCCGGACGAGGGAAGGTAGTTGAACGTGATAGTTTAAGGGGGTTCTTAGAGTGCCTGACGTACCTCGGTGTCTCCGCTGTCTGGCAGCAGCTCAGCAGACGTGAAGCCAAACACCCCGGACGAGGGAAGGTAGTTGAACGTGATAGTTTAAGGGGGTTCTTAGAGTGCCTGACGTACCTCGGTGTCTCCGCTGTCTGGCAGCAGCTCAGCAGACGTGAAGCCAAACACCCCGGACGAGGGAAGGTAGTTGAACGTGATAGTTTAAGGGGGTTCTTAGAGTGCCTGACGTACCTCGGTGTCTCCGCTGTCTGGCAGCAGCTCAGCAGACGTGAAGCCAAACACCCCGGACGAGGGAAGGTAGTTGACCGTGATAGTTTAAGGGGGTTCTTAGAGTGCCTGACGTACCTCGGTGTCTCCGCTGTCTGGCAGCAGCTCAGCAGACTTGAAGCCAAACACCCCGGACGAGGGAAGATAGTTGAACGTGATAGTTTAAGGGGGTTCTTAGAGTGCCTGACGTACCTCGGTGTCTCCGCTGTCTGGCAGCAGCTCAGCAGACGTGAAGCCAAACACCCTAGACGAGGGAAGGTAGTTGAACGTGATAGTTTAAGGGGGTTCTTAGAGTGCCTGACGTACCTCAGTGTCTCCGCTGTCTGGCAGCAGCTCAGCAGACGTGAAGCCAAACACCCCGGACGAGGGAAGGTAGTTGAACGTGATAGTTTAAGGGGGTTCTTAGAGTGCCTGACGTACCTCGGTGTCTCCGCTGTCTGGCAGCAGCTCAGCAGACGTGAAGCCAAACACCCCCGACGAGGGAAGGTAGTTGAACGTGATAGTTTAAGGGGGTTCTTAGAGTGCCTGACGTACCTCGGTGTCTCCGCTGTCTGGCAGCAGCTCAGCAGACGTGAAGCCAAACACCCCGGACGAGGGAAGGTAGTTGAACGTGATAGTTTAAGGGGGTTCTTAGAGTGCCTGACGTACCTCGGTGTCTCCGCTGTCTGGCAGCAGCTCAGCAGACGTGAAGCCAAACACCCTAGACGAGGGAAGGTAGTTGAACGTGATAGTTTAAGGGGGTTCTTAGAGTGCCTGACGTACCTCGGTGTCTCCGCTGTCTGGCAGCAGCTCAGCAGACGTGAAGCCAAACACCCTAGACGAGGGAAGGTAGTTGAACGTGATAGTTTAAGGGGGTTCTTAGAGTGCCTGGCGTACCTCGGTGTCTCCGCTGTCTGGCAGCAGCTCAGCAGACGTGAAGCCAAACACCCCGGACGAGGGAAGGTAGTTGAACGTGATAGTTTAAGGGGGTTCTTAGAGTGCCTGACGTACCTCGGTGTCTCCGCTGTCTGGCAGCAGCTCAGCAGACGTGAAGCCAAACACCCTAGACGAGGGAAGGTAGTTGAACGTGATAGTTTAAGGGGGTTCTTAGAGTGCCTGACGTACCTCGGTGTCTCCGCTGTCTGGCAGCAGCTCAGCAGACGTGAAGCCAAACACCCCGGACGAGGGAAGGTAGTTGAACGTGATAGTTTAAGGGGGTTCTTAGAGTGCCTGACGTACCTCGGTGTCTCCGCTGTCTGGCAGCAGCTCAGCAGACGTGAAGCCAAACACCCCGGACGAGGGAAGGTAGTTGAACGTGATAGTTTAAGGGGGTTCTTAGAGTGCCTGACGTACCTCGGTGTCTCCGCTGTCTGGCAGCAGCTCAGCAGACGTGAAGCCAAACACCCCGGACGAGGGAAGGTAGTTGAACGTGATAGTTTAAGGGGGTTCTTAGAGTGCCTGACGTACCTCGGTGTCTCCGCTGTCTGGCAGCAGCTCAGCAGACGTGAAGCCAAACACCCCGGACGAGGGAAGGTAGTTGAACGTGATAGTTTAAGGGGGTTCTTAGAGTGCCTGACGTACCTCGGTGTCTCCGCTGTCTGGCAGCAGCTCAGCAGACGTGAAGCCAAACACCCCGGACGAGGGAAGGTAGTTGAACGTGATAGTTTAAGGGGGTTCTTAGAGTGCCTGACGTACCTCGGTGTCTCCGCTGTCTGGCAGCAGCTCAGCAGACGTGAAGCCAAACACCCCGGACGAGGGAAGATAGTTGAACGTGATAGTTTAAGGGGGTTCTTAGAGTGCCTGACGTACCTCGGTGTCTCCGCTGTCTGGCAGCAGCTCAGCAGACGTGAAGCCAAACACCCCGGACGAGGGAAGGTAGTTGAACGTGATAGTTTAAGGGGGTTCTTAGAGTGCCTGACGTACCTCGGTGTCTCCGCTGTCTGGCAGCAGCTCAGCAGACGTGAAGCCAAACACCCTGGACGAGGGAAGGTAGTTAAACGTGATCGCTAGGTCTTCTAGTCGCACCACGGGGCTTCCACTGCCGGATGGAGCCAAGGCCAGGTTCTGAATCTGGTGTACACGAGACTCGTAGGACAGAGTGTTATCCTGCAGGATACGGTGCTTGCGCGTAATCAGGTCCTGGAGCTGATGCAGGAAACGACCGCGCACTGGGTCCACTTCTGCCAGGTCTTCACTGCTGAGTATGTTTGTGAACCTAGAAGAGAAAGACGAACGTCATCCTTTGCAAAGCTACAGCGACAGAACAAGTTATGAACACGACACTCGAACCTAAAAAGAAGCCACCTCCTATTTGCCTCTGGAATAAATCGTCGAAGCAAACAGGTTTACATGATCTTATGATAACGGTAGCCTGTCGCGTTATTTTACCCAGATGGAAAGTTCAAAATAAACAAGTGAATCAAACTTAAAACTTGAAAATTTGTGACACAGCCCTAATTTGTGCCGAGTTACAAATATCTCGACCATGCCAGCTCATTCATACCGTCCTCATCTCTCTTCCACCTGTTAAGCGGTGATCCGTCTCATCTCCCTTGCACACACAACATACCACACGTGTCCTACTTACCACTGTTTATCATCCACTTGGCTTTGCTTGGGTGGATCCAGCTCCAACTCCTTCTCACTCTCTTCAGAGATGTACGACGACGTCATCACATCCTCCTCGATCACATTTGTACGCCGGGGGCCTTGGATGACTTGCAGCCCAATCCTAACACAAACAATAGACACTTGTAGCTATCTAAACACTCTTACGTACGACTTGCAGCCCAATCCTGACACAAACAATAGACACTTGTAGCTATCTAAACACTCTTACGTACGACTTGCAGCCTAATCCTGACACAAACAATAGACACTTGTAGCTGTCTAAACACTCTTACGTACGACTTGCAGCCCAATCCTGACACAAACAATAGACACTTGTAGCTGTCTAAACACTCTTACGTATGACTTGCAGCCCAATCCTAACACAAACAATAGACACTTGTAGCTATCTAAACACTCTTACGTACGACTTGCAGCCCAATCCTGACACAAACAATAGACACTTGTAGCTATCTAAATACTCTTACGTACGACTTGCAGCCCAATCCTGACACAAACAATAGACACTTGTAGCTATCTAAACACTCTTACGTACGACTTGCAGCCCAATCCTGACACAAACAATAGACACTTGTAGCTATCTAAACACTCTTACGTACGACTTGCAGCCCAATCCTGACACAAACAATAGACACTTGTAGCTATCTAAACACTCTTACGTACGACTTGCAGCCCAATCCTGACACAAACAATAGACACTTGTAGCTATCTAAACACTCTTACGTACGACTTGCAGCCCAATCCTGACACAAACAATAGACACTTGTAGCTATCTAAACACTCTTACGTACGACTTGCAGCCCAATCCTGACACAAACAATAGACACTTGTAGCTATCTAAACACTCTTACGTACGACTTGCAGCCCAATCCTGACACAAAAAATAGACACTTGTAGCTATCTAAACACTCTTACGTACGACTTGCAGCCCAATCCTGACACAAACAATAGACACTTGTAGCTATCTAAACACTCTTACGTACGACTTGCAGCCCAATCCTGACACAAACAATAGACACTTGTAGCTATCTAAACACTCTTACGTACGACTTGCAGCCCAATCCTGACACAAACAATAGACACTTGTAGCTATCTAAACACTCTTACGTACGACTTGCAGCCCAATCCTGACACAAACAATAGACACTTGTAGCTATCTAAACACTCTTACGTACGACTTGCAGCCCAATCCTGACACAAACAATAGACACTTGTAGCTATCTAAACACTCTTACGTACGACTTGCAGCCCAATCCTGACACAAACAATAGACACTTGTAGCTATCTAAACACTCTTACGTACGACTTGCAGCCCAATCCTGACACAAACAATAGACACTTGTAGCTATCTAAACACTCTTACGTACGACTTGCAGCCCAATTCTGACACAAACAATAGACACTTGTAGCTATCTAAACACTCTTACGTACGACTTGCAGCCCAATCCTGACACAAACAATAGACAATTGTAGCTATCTAAACACTCTTACGTACGACTTGCAGCCCAATCCTGACACAAACAATAGACACTTGTAGCTGTCTAAACACTCTTACGTACGACTTGCAGCCCAATCCTGACACAAACAATAGACACTTGTAGCTATCTAAACACTCTTACGTACGACTTGCAGCCCAATCCTGACACAAACAATATACACTTGTAGCTATCTAAACACTCTTACGTACGACTTGCAGCCCAATCCTGACACAAACAATAGACACTTGTAGCTATCTAAACACTCTTACGTACGACTTGCAGCCCAATCCTGACACAAACAATAGACAATTGTAGCTATCTAAACACTCTTACGTACGACTTGCAGCCCAATCCTGACACAAACAATAGACACTTGTAGCTATCTAAACACTCTTACGTACGACTTGCAGCCCAATCCTGACACAAACAATAGACACTTGTAGCTGTCTAAACACTCTTACGTACGACTTGCAGCCCAATCCTGACACAAACAATAGACACTTGTAGCTATCTAAACACTCTTACGTACGACTTGCAGCCCAATCCTGACACAAACAATAGACACTTGTAGCTATCTAAACACTCTTACGTACGACTTGCAGCCCAATCCTGACACAAACAATAGACACTTGTAGCTATCTAAACACTCTTACGTACGACTTGCAGCCCAATCCTGACACAAACAATAGACACTTGTAGCTATCTAAACACTCTTACGTACGACTTGCAGCCCAATCCTGACACAAACAATAGACACTTGTAGCTATCTAAACACTCTTACGTACGACTTGCAGCCCAATCCTGACACAAACAAATAACAACATTAGAGAGATGGTCGAATATTCGAATTTTTCGAAAAGTTCGACAAATAGTTCAGAAAACAATTCGATTTGAAACTCGAATACTAACTATTAAAAAATTTAAAGCATTCGACCATTCGAATATCCCGCCTTTTTGATAAACCAGAAATGCGGCCTCCTACAATTCCGCCGACTACTGACCTGCATTTTTCAATATGGCCTCCTGTATTTCTGTATAAAAACATTTGCAGAAGCATTTTCGGTTCCAGGGTTATTTTAATTTCATTTATTGTGCACCGTGAGTGAAGCTGAAGATGACAGAGGCCTAGGCCTAGGCGAGCCTCAGAGTAATACAAGAAAGAAAAGCATGGTATGAGAGTTCTTCCTTGCTGGTTTAAGACTAGGCTAGGCCTAGGCCTAGGGAAGGTAAACTGGGTCTAAACCTACACCCAGGTAAGCTTCAGAGTAATACAAGAAAGAAAAGCATGGTATGAGAGTTCTTCCTTGCTGGTTTAAGACTAGGCTAGGCCTAGGCCTGGGAAAGGTAAACTGGGTCTAAACCTACGCCCAGGTGAGCTTCAGAGTAATACAAGAAAGAAAAGCATGGTATGAGAGTTCTTCCTTGCTGGTTTAAGACTAGGCTAGGCCTAGGCCTAGGAAAGGTAAACTGGGTCTAAACCTACGCCCAGGTGAGCTTCAGAGTAATACAAGAAAGAAAAGCATGGTATGAGAGTTCTTCCTTGCTGGTTTAAGACTAGGCTAGGCCTAGGCCTAGGAAAGGTAAACTGGGTCTAAACCTACGCCCAGGTGAGCTTCAGAGTAATACAAGAAAGAAAAGCATGGTATGAGAGTTCTTCCTTGCTGGTTTAAGACTAGGCTAGGGCGCCTAGGCCTAGGAAAGGTAAACTGGTCTAAACCTACGCCCAGGTAAGCTTCAGAGTAATACAAGAAAGAAAAGCATGGTATGAGAGTTCTTCCTTGCTGGTTTAAGACTAGGCTAGGCCTAGGCCTGGGAAAGGTAAACTGGGTCTAAACCTACGCCCAGGTGAGCTTCAGAGTAATACAAGAAAGAAAAGCATGGTATGAGAGTTCTTCCTTGCTGGTTTAAGACTAGGCTAGGCCTAGGCATAGGAAAGGTAAACTGGGTCTAAACCTACGCCCAGGTGAGCTTCAGAGTAATACAAGAATGAAAAGCATGGTACAGTAAACCCTCGGTAAAACGAACTCGGTTAGTGCGAATTCTCAGATAATACCAATATTAAGCAAGACCCAGCCTGCGTAAATAGGACACTTAATGTTAAATAAAACAGATATAACGAATTTCGCATAATACGTAATACAAACTAATTATTTATCCCCTGGATGGTACTTATACATAATGTTTGTTGTTTAATACGAACTAATAATTTTGAACCCGCACAAACAAAATAATGTGTCCGAGAGTTCAACTCGCAGAGTAGGGGTAGGTTACAAGATTTTTGTCCGCCGAGCGTACGTCGTCGCAGGCAACTATGCTTGTTTTGTTGGTGCTTAGTTTTCCCTTCCCCCTCCATCGCCCGCAGGCGCGATCGGATGCGCGCGCCAGCCCTTACAGCTGTTGACGGGCGTGGCTTGCTCACTGCAACGTGACTGCTTAGTCGCCTACTATGCGCGCACAAAACATCATACCCGCGCGCTGCTATCCATTGGAAAACATTGATTGTTTGTAGATACGTTTAATTTGGCTGGTACTATTGAATTTCAACGTTTTTGCGATATTGCGAATTTTTATATTACAAACTGACGATTATTGGGTCCCTTGATGTTCGTATTAACGAGGGTTTACTGTATAGGCTTGGGCCTAGCCATAGACATAGGCCTAGGCCTAGGCCTAGGCCTAGTAGGTCCCTACATTGTCTTTGAAATTCAATAAACAACCATGCTTATTTCTGTAGGCAAATTAATTAGGTTAGGGCCTCAACCATCTATATTATAAATGACTTGGTATTATTTCTTTATTCATCATACATTTACATTCATGTCATTTACACAACTTGATTCCTTATGTATTAAAATGCCGATAACGTGGGAAATATTCTAATTCGATATTCGAAATATTTTGGTCTCATTATTCGATATTTGCATTCGACTTTGAAAATTGGTATTTGCTCACCCCTACAATATACACTTGTAAGACACCTCCCAGCTATCTAAACAATCTTAGCCCAGACCTTCTCATTCTACAGATACCCTACTAAAGTTCGTCTCCTAGGCCTATGCCAGCAAAATACGAACTTAAAGAAAGTGTTTCGTACTGTTCGGGATGTCAATCGTCCCCTTTATTTGGCAAAACACTCATATCTTCTAACATAGCAATGACAGCTCCAAAACAAATAGACCTTCAACGCTTTCGAGGACAACTACGACCCCTACCCCCACTACTGAGCCAGACTCGACTGGCAAACCCTGATTGATGGGTAACTTTTTATTAAAGCTGTGCATAGCCAGTGACAAGCTTGCACAGTGAGCGGGAAATAAGCCGCCCATGGAGGAGTCCTCTATAGCTGCGATATTACTCAAGGCTACAAGCTGAACCCAATGTCTAAAATGGAAACGAACTGATTTTTGTCATAAATAAATTTTGCTTACTGAGGCTTTTGGTTGCAGGCTGAAGCTTTTTTGAAAATTATTCTGAACAAAATTCTCTGTTGCGTCTTTAACCGTAATATTATAATATAGGCTACATCTGTCAGTTTTCTAGAAAGAAACTAAAAAAGAACTCGAATATTCTCTCCAAACTCTATGGACCTAGGTTATCATTTATCTCTCATATGACAGGAATAAAAGAAAATAAAACGTGAAAGTAAATTTAGAATCTGTTAAAAATTGTTCCGAAAACGTAATTGAAAAGCAATTGTGGGGACTTACCTTTCGTTAACGTTGTTTTGTATCTCCCCGTGACACATGAGTTTTAGGAATGGCTGCGACAGCGGGAGATCAACAAGGCGACAGTCCTGAAGTACTTTAGCCAGGAAGACTCCCAGGAACCAAAAGTGCTTGACAACCTCGTCACAAACTGGCGAGTCCTAAAACACGAAGCCAACGCCGTCATTATGGCAGACAGTGGGTGGTTCTAGACGTACGGGTGCGAACATACCTGTGGCAATGGTGCGGGGAACAGCCCGGTGGGCCTCCGCACGTAGTAGCCAGGGGGTTTCAGACCCTCTCCCAAGTGAAGGGGCACCTCTTGATCAAACTGGTCAAGGTCGTCATCACACAGCCACATTCTCAGGTCTCGCCTCTGAAGCTCGGCTGCCACCAGAGCGTAGAACTCTAATGTGGGCCCCAAGCCGGTGCCCTCTTCGTCAACAAACTCCACCTAGCACAGTAACATACATACAATTTATTATTCATTCATACTACATTGAAATTTGTTAGAGGTGTTTGTTTTTCGCACGACGCTATAAAGCGAAATGTGTTATTTAATGTGTTATGTCTGTTCAGTTCACACATCTCCACATACTACGTCAATATGAGTTGAAATCAAATCGCGAAATAAAACGAATTCTGTGAATAAAACGAATATTTGGCTTTTACGTGAAATAAGAACATTTCGAGTCCAAAAATCAAAATGAGAACCAATTTGGCCCGTTTCCAATAATCAAACGCAAATTCCGGCGGGGTATTTTAAATGAAAATGTAAGTATTTAAACAAAATTCCTAACTTCCACGAGGTAAAATGTCAGCTAATTTACCATTTACAACATAGGCCTAATCAGACAAAATAAATCCACGAGTTAGTAGGCTAGGTGTTATCACAGAAAGCAGAACTCTTGCTACATCAGTTGTTGTTATACGTTACCTCCAAAATACTCTTTCGGTCGGCATGAGTCTTCATGACTTGTACTGCCCAATCGAGCAGCAAGTCTCCCCGAGGAACCTTGACTCGTTCGTGCTTCAGACGGCCCACTCGGAACTCCAAGGGATCATCTCTCCTCGGTGACAGTCCGGGGGCTCGCTGACGTTCCAAGGTCACGTCCCGTTGTGTTTGGAGCCAGACAATAGACCTGTAAGTGTGTGTGTACAATTACAAGCAGGGGTCCAACAATAGTCCTCTAGCCTGCAATCAAATAGGTTATATTGATGTTAAAAAATCACAAATTTGCCGGGTTTGAAATGCGAGAATGGGGGAGTGACCGGAAACGATATTTCACGTGACTAATAAGACAATTAGCCTAAATTAAGAGATTTATTTAGTGTACATACTAGGGATGTCATAGGGTAGGAAAATTCGGATCCGGTTCCAGACCTTCCAAGAACCGGGTTACCCGAATCCTGAAAGCCTAAATTATGTCATCTTATCTTCTTATCTTGCTTACACCCCCCCCCCCCCCGAAACCACGCGGTTGAAGGTCGTTCTCTGCCCGTGTCAGTTGCCGGCCGCTGTGTGGGTTGGGCTCTGTGCGGCCGCTGCGCGCGGGAAGGGAGAGGGGGGCGGGGGAGGGGAGTGTATGGTCTCACAGAACTCGCCCGCAGTAATGACAGCGCGTACTAATCAGCGACCAGCTGGCCACGCCCACAAGCAGGAATTCACTGTAGCTTCAAGGAAAGTAGCCGCAAAAATATCGTCGCGTATTTTTTTTTTTTTTTTTATACAAATAATACTACCCGATAAGGATCCGGATCCTAAAAATGGATTCGGGTAATTTCTGGATCCGGGTAATCCGGGTACCCTATGACATCCCTAGTACATACTAAATGGATAATTATATGAAATGAGGAAGCTACACTGAGACATAATGTCATCTGGATCGATCTGGAAACACGTTCACTTGAACCCACACTTGGCCCCACATTCAATAAAATATACAACCAAGTTACAATTTTGTACTGTTTGCGCGAGGAAGCAGAGAGAAAAGATTGTATAATTAGAACTGAAAGTGGACTGTATATTTTGAATGAACTTACCGAGAATGCAGTGAGGTGGAGAATAGTGAGATGCCGAAGTGCAGAGACTAGAAGTTTGCCTGGCTCGATAGGTAAAGAAAAGATTAACGAACCCAGGGTTGAAAGGAGAAGAAAGAAAGAGTAAGAAAAACGCCTCAAGAGAGGCTCGAACCACAAGCAGCAGCGCGTAAACTATAGGTGAGCTCGACGCTCGGAGTCCGCTAGCAGTTCGAAGGCGAGATGACAGGCACGTAGGAGAGATGAAACCAGACTGGTCTGACTGCACGAGCAGCTCACACACGAAAACATGCATACGTCACAAGGGGTAGGGGAAATGGAGATAAGAGCAAAGGGCGTAGAAGGACGTGACGTAAACAACCGGAAGAGTGACTTAAACCTATACATGAAATTAACTACAAACTAGGGAGGTAGGCGTGAACATGTACATTACATCATACCTACAAAAAATGTTGATTGCTGTATTCATTTCAGCATTCTAGCTAACAAGAACATTTTATAACATTTATTAAAGCATTAAAAAAAGGTTCAAAACATTTACTAAAAAAAAACATTACTGTAAAAAAATTGTGATATTGTTCCGAGCGGCGAATGTAGTTTACCTGGAAGCTCCGAAGGCTGTGCAATAGAAGTACAACTGGCGTGTTTCAAACGGAAATAGGAAGGGGCACGAGTGGTTCAGTTCCTCACACCACGGGGGTAGAGCCCCCGAAGACAGAACTAGTGGGTCCTGGATCTGCTGCAGCAGCTTATTTGTCAACTTCTTACTGGCAAATACTTCCGCTGGTAATTGAGGTTCTGTGTCCATATCTGGAAGAGAAGTTAGGCGTTATTGTCGTTATTGCCCTTTATCCGCGTCTAATGCATTGCAGCGTATGCGCCACAAACGTCTCTCCAACCCTCCAAACTGAGGGATTTATACACACGAATACCGTAGGCCACCCAATCCTTTTTTGGCAGTAATTCATTGCTTGATTTGAACTTTATTAATTTTTTAAGAACTCATTCGTTGATGATAAGGGTCAAGATTAGTTTGTTTTATATATATGATATAATAAGCCTATATATAAGCAGGGTTGTAGACTGTTGTGGTAGAGAGATTAAATAACAACATTAAATAACAAGTAACTAGTAACCATAACAGTAAAAATAACATCTGTTGGTCTCCTATCTTCTTTCTCCAACATAATTATATCACTAACATATTTTATGTTGTTATTAAGTTCAGTTCAGTTCAGTTTATTATCATCCTGTATGGTTATGATAAATAACATAGGCTTTGTCAATTAGCAGCATTACACATGTTTTAAACTATTTAAAACAACACATCCCTCTACCATTCAGGTAAGCTGTTGGAGTCTATCCTTCTACCAATATTATATATGTCTTGACATAACTTTGAAAATCAGCAGAGGCAGGTATTTGTGGTGCAAACGAAGATTTAATGTTTAAACAAGGTTATGAAAGTAGGTGCCAATCGGCTGGAATGGTATATTAAGTGAGGAAAGGATCCAACAGCTTACCTTCGTGTAGTAAGATGACAGATTTGCGAGTTTGAAGTACACATAAAAGACATAATACAAAATTTAACGAGACGTTTCGACCGAGGTCTTGCTCACTCGAGAGAAGAATGGCTACTGCAACTACTCTAGTCAACTAAACAACTATAATAAACTAGACTAAAATATATATATATATATATGTACAATATTTACAAGGCGCTGTTGGGGGGTGTGGTGGCAGGGAGGTGAGAGGGGGAGAGGGCTATCACTAACCGATGTTTAGGTTGGGAGCCAAACTAGATTTAGTGATCCACTGGTGGGCCAACTCCCACCGTCTTAGTTTGCCTGGGTTGCAGCTGGCTGGGAGTGATTTTCAGCCTCATGCACAAAGATTTGCGGACGCAAAGTTACCGCTCGTTAAAAATGGCGGACTTGCAGACGCAGATAAATTTGCGGAAATCCGAATGCACAAAGCGTTCACGCAAGTCCGCCATGATGCTCGTTTAATTTACCGCTGCAAGTTCCAATACTTCTTTTACCGACGTGGCCGACTTTACCCGAACCAATCACGGGTCTAGGATCTCGGGAACGCATGACGAGATTTAAACCAGACAACGATTTCGAACATTTGTGAGCACTGTGCAGAAAACGTTTTGACATTTGACATTTTTGTCATTTTGTGGTGGTGGTGGCGGGGGGCAGGGGGGAAATAATAATAAACGCACAACTAAGCCTTTTTCTAAATGCTTATGGCCTACATGATTCAGGTCTGATATAATGAAATTTTATTTTATTCCCTGTTGTTGTTTTTGTTGTTGTTGGGGGGGGGGATAAACAAAATAAACACACGAAGTCACCTAAATGATGGCTTTTGTCTGTGATTCAGGCCTGTTATAATGACATGTTATTTTATTCCCTGTTTTTGTTTGGGGGGGGGGAGCGATTGTGTGCCAACAGTCGCATATGTAAGTGTGTGGGTGGTTGGGGGGGGGGGGGGGGGGAGAAAATAAACATACGAAGTATTCATCTAAATGTGTATGGCCTATATGATTCAGGCCTGTTATAATGAAATTTATGTTATTCCCTCATGCTGTTGGGCGGAGGGGGGGGAGGCGATTGTCAGCAACCAATTTGTGTGTGCGGGGGGGGGGGGGGGGGGGGGGAGGGAGGTGGATGAAATAAGTTCAACGCATAACTATAGACATGTATCTACATGAGTATGGCCTACAAAATTCATCCTTATGATCCTTATAATGACATTTTATTTTATTCCCTGTTGACACATAGAACATACGGGCATCGACATAAATCAGCCTAGAATCTAGTTTATTCCCATTAGGGCTTGGGTCTATATCCTGCTCTTAGTATGGTTCTTACGCGGGCCTAGACCTAGCCTAGTGTAGGTTATGGTATGGAAATCCAGAATGGTCAGGGCTATTTGCATAAAAGGTGGTCTGAGCTAAGCCTAGTAGCCTAGTACTTGGTATGTACTGGTGCCTAGGCCTATACGTTGGTCTAGGCTAAACTATAACGTAGGTTTACTGTTACTACACCAATCCTTTAGGCTTAGGCCTACGGCCAAGAATATAATTGTATTTGTATTCTCTCTACGCTACGATTTACGGCGGTATCTCCAGGTTTTTGCGAGGTTTCGTATGCCGGATCCGAGGCCTACACAGCCTAGGCCAGGCCTAGGCCTAGGCGTCTTAAGCCTAGACCTATGCCTACCTAGCTGTTTACACAGAAAGCGTTTATTTATTTTTCGTCTACGACTGAACTGAAGCTGTCAATACCACAAGTTGCTAAGCCCTAGAAGCCTGTGCTCTAGGCCTAGGGCTAGCTAGGCCTAGGGCCTCACGATACGCCTGCTTATAGCCCAGGCCTAGGGCTGAGCTGAGGCCTTAGTTATACTTTCTGGGTTTTACACACATTTAGATTTGTTATGGTGTGTAGCTAGGCACTCCGCACTAACACATGGTTTACAAGTATGCTTGCCTAGGCTAATATTAAAAGGAAACTTATCTGAACGTCAACTGGAAGGTATCGTAACTTTTTCTTATCGCACATTCTTGAATCTACACGAAGATATTCGACTTAAAGTGGAGCCAAATGTTTCGGCAGATAATAACTAGTATTAAAAATGTGATCCGGAACTTCAAATACGTTGGTGCAATCTCTAAAGCACGAGATCGCGGGAGCCCGTTGTCCACCGTATTTGACAGGGCCGCCATTTTATCTATTTGTGGGACGGTCGAGGCAGCCGCAACTTTAACGAGCTCTCGCCAATATTTGCGTTGGTAAATCCTTTGTGCATTCGGTTTCATTGATTTGCGGGCGCAAGTCAAAAGTTGCGTCCGCAAGTGGCTTCGTGCATGAGGCTATTTATCACTCTGGTGTTGAAACATCCATTGAATGCCAGGTTATGGGATGCCGCATGTTGAGCCACCGGTTTGTCCATGGTCAGGTTTTTTGTGTCTTGCCTGTGCCCGTTCATCCGTGACCTAAGTGAGTTCTTAGTTAGGCCAACATATTCGGCAGGGCAGTGGTTGCAGTTCAGTTGGTAGACTACATTGGTGGTTTGGCAGGTGTTGTGTTGCCTTATTGGGTATGTCTTGCCGGTGGCCTGGGCACTGAACGTGGTGGAAGGTTGATGAATTTGGCACGTCAAGCAACCGTTACCTCCTTGGCAAGGGTAGGAACCTGCTGGTTCATTTTCAGGAGCGTCCCTGATGCGGCAGTCTCTCCTGACCACTAGCTCCGCAATGTTCGGGGGGCGTCTGAAGGCTACTCTTGGCAAGGATTTTACAAGATCTTGGGTCTTAGTGGAGGATGTTAAAATGTGAAGGCCACTTTTCATGATACCATTGAGTGCCTGTAGTCCTGGGTGCCACTGTGTGACTAGAGGTATAACATCATTGGGCGGCGGGATGGCCTGCCTCGCTGGTCTATTGATGCGTTGTTGGACGGTGGTCTTGTCGTAGCCTCGAGCCACAAAGGCGTTGGTAATGCGTTCGCAATACTTGGCAAGATCATTACCATCTGAGCAGATACGTTGGCCTCTCACTGCTAGGGAGTAGGGTAGTGCTCGTTTGGTATATGTAGGGTGACAGCTGTCGTGATGAAGGTACAGCTGCTTGTTGGTAGGTTTGAAGTGAACATCAGTCCTCAGCCGGCCCGATTCTAAATAGACATCCACATCAAGGAATGCGACGTGCAATGATGACGATTCCCAAGTGAAGCATAACACACTGGCATTGTTGAGGTCCGTGAGGAAGACGTCTAGTAGTGCTTGGCCGTGGGGCCATACCATAAAGATGTCATCAATAAAACGGAAGAAACACAAGGGCAGATGGTCACGGGTTGCTAGGAACTGCTTCTCTAGTTTGCCCTTGAAGAGGTTGGCATACGAGGGAGCCATTCTGGTGCCCATGGCTGTGCCTTTCGTTTGTAGGTAGTGGCGCTCCATGAACCGAAAGTTGTTTAGGCGGAGGACCATGTGCGCAAGTTCTGTGAGAAACGGGGCGTCTGGTTTGGTGCCGGGTGGCCGGGTTCTAAGGAAGTGTTCTAGGGCGGCTAATCCCTGTGTGGTCGGGATATTAGTGTATAATGACGTGACATCAATGGTGACCAATAGCGAGCCTGGTGGTAGCGGCGTGTCGAGTTGGTGGAGTTTCTCGAGGAAGTCGTAAGTGTCCTTGATGTGCGAGTCAAGGTTGGCAACAAGCGGCTGGAGATGGTAGTCAACAAAAGCGGAAATCCTCTCAGTTGGTGAACTATAACTGGAGACTATGGGTTGGCCTGGATTCCCTAGTTTGTGGATCTTCGGAAGCAAGTAGAATACAGGTGTCCGTATGGTATCCGGTGTGAGGGCTTTGATTGTCTTGTCATTAAGGCCTTGATGTGTTCCGTGGGTGGTTAGGAAGTCGGAGACTTTCTTGAGGTGCAAGTTGGTAGGGTCCTCCTTGAGCAGTCGGTAGGTTGTAGTGTCCGACAGTTGCCGGTCAGCCTCAGTGATATAAGCTGCGACATCCTGGACGACGATCGTGGAGCCTTTGTCCGCTGGAGTGATGATGATCTCCCTGTTGTTACGTAAGGAGTTGATGGCTTTGCGATGCGTAGGCGTGAGGTTAGTGCTAATGGGTAACCTATCTGCAAAGTCCGGGGAGGATACTTTGGCTAGAAGGTGATGAGTGAAAACTTCAAGCGGGTGATCAGGTGGTAGGGGGTGTGGCTCCCAGTCCGATTTAGGCCTAAATTTGGTTAAAGCAGGGTCCAGAGTTTGTTGTCTTTTGGCTGTGAAAGGGTTTTCCTTGAAGTGGTGTTTTATTTTCAAATTCCGGGTGAAAGCTATGGTATCCTTTACCAAAGCAAAATGGTCAAACTTGGGGGTGGGGACAAAGGTTAGGCCTTTGGAAAGAACATCCTATTCGTCGTTCGTGAGGTCGTGTTTGGACAAGTTGAGGATGGCATCATTGTTCGTTTCCTCTTCAGGGCGAGGCTTGTCCACTCGGGGTAGGCTTAGTTTGGTTGGAAGTATGGGTGGGCCAGGCTTAGGAATCCCAAGTTGTAAAATGTCCGCCAAACAAGGTGACACGCCTATGAGGGGCGTGGCTGGACTCTTGAGCGTGGCTAGTCCCGTCGGTAGTTGAAAGTCACAGGCGAGATAATATAACATAAGTTTTGAAAGTTTAGCGAGATGGTTCGACGCATTACGTGATAAAATAGTTCCAGCTTCCAATAAGATGTCATTAATGAGCGGGATGGTGTGTGGGAACGATAGACTTGCGACTTTAATAAAGGAAGTAAGTTGCTTTGTATGTTCAATGGCGAGACCAGAGTACTGTTCCAGTACTACTCTGGTCATAACAACACTCTGTTTGAGTGAGAACAAGGCTACTTCCGGTCGGAGAGCGTGGGGTAGGCCCGAGATGGGCGGTTTACCTGTTAGGCCCTTGGGCGCTAATCCCAAGTCCACACTAGCCCAGGTATTATAGAATTCTACCTTGAAAAAAATAATGTAGAGCTGAAAATTTGCACATAGGTCCTAACAAGGCTGCTTACCCCTAAAATCCCATGTGCGCGTCACCATTTTTTTGGGGTGTAAAGGGTGTAAGTGTCAAAAATGAGAATTCTTCCTTGGAAAAAATAATTTAGAGCTTATAACTTGTACTTACGTCCTAACAAGGCTGCTTATTAACATACTCAAATTCCCTTATAATGTCATGTGCGCGTCACCCTTTTTTAGGGGTGTAAAGAGCATAAGTGTAAATAATGGGGTTGCAGGCTTAAAAATGATAGCACTCGTCTGAAATTTTGCAAATAGTTTGCTTTAAGGATGTTTTCAAACTTCACATGTTATATTATATACTACTTGGGTAACTGTGGTGTGTTGAGGCCAAAAAGGATGTGACAATTTTGGGGTTGCTTCCTTAACAATTAGCGTACTGGTCTAAAACTTGGAACATAGTTTTCTTTTAAGACTTGTTTATGCTTTACATAAGTTGTTTGCATTCTATTTAGCTAACATGGATTTCTCGTGGAAAATAAGGGCTGAAGTGACAAGTTTAGGAACATGCGATACGGCCTTGAAAAGGTGTGTACAGCAAGAAAGAACTGCTGTTGCATAGGGGACACATAAAACATGTTAAGCTTATTCTGGGTCATCAGTATCTTCATGTTGCGCCACACCGGAACCTAGATGAAATTCAGAATATAATAAGTGCATTTTTTCTCGATACACACTTCTATTGCAAAGCGAATACTTCCTTGCAAATAGGACCTCAGTAAGTGTTGTGAACATGTGGCACTTGTCGGCGGCAGAGAGGCCAGCTCAAAAGCGGCTGTCACTGCTTGCCTGGCTAGCGTGCGAGCATATAAACGGTGACGAAGTTAATCCAGGCTGGCAAACTACTCGATGCTGTACAGATTCATGAAGAATTTTACCCCTGCCTTAATAACTTCCTCCTTTATAGCCGATGGGTTGTTGGACACAGTGGCGCAGTCTTAGCTGTGCTGTCTTCTTAAGCAGTTTCCAGCTTCCTTTTTGCACATTCCATAAATGGCGGAAGTACTATCAGAACCTGTGATGGCATGAGAAAATATTAAACTATCTTTTCTGTTTCCAACCTCTCCTTGGATCTCGGATACATCATATATCTTGCCTATCACAGTGCTTGTTCCAGTATGTAGCACCTTGAGATTACTTTCTTCACAAGAGCGAGCCAGTAGCATGATGATGGTGCATGTTGACACCACTACTGTATTTTTATCTGTAGAACACTCTTTTGTACCGTGTGTACGATTAGTATGTCCGCATCTCCCTCAGCTTTTTCCAGTGTAATCTCAACTTCTTGTAAACGTTTTGACAGTAAAGCGATGAGACGAACCTTGTTGTGCGGGTTGCTTGGGAAGTCAGCCTGGTTAACCAAAACAAAGGTGTTGCTGTTCAATGCAATGTTTCTTGACGATCTTCGGGAGGCACGACGACTCTGTTCAACACCTTTAGTTGTTGATCGCTCGCTGTACCCATCGAACAACACAGTGGCAGAAGGCGAGTAGTACTTAAGAATTTGTATTGACGATACGATTCCACCACTGTCCCGAAAGTAGCTGGTCGTGGCCACACCGTCAAATGGAGCAAATATCCGCCATCTATTACAAATAAGGCTCCCTCCAACGCTGTGTTGTGGACAGGAGCCGAATTGAACACTTAAAGAAGGGAAGAAGGGTCGATTTAGCAATTTTGCGCATCGACACCTCGTCAAAGAGTGCAGGCGGAATGGGTACTAACTTGTATTTTAAGGCACTCCATCAAGTTATGATTTGGTTAGTTTATAACCCACACTAGTCGCATGAATAGTTGATGCATATTAACAAGAATGACTACTCCGCGAAAAGTGACTGCCTTCCCAACAGGCAACAGTTGGCAGTGAAAGAACTCGATTTTTACTGGAGCGTTTAATATCATAGAAAGTGCCTTTTATACATCTCATAGCATTATTGCCCACGGCTAAAACGCTATCGCAGCTTATGCTTGCATCACCGATGACACCGGACGCCAAAGAACGAAGGCAGTCTGTAGGCATCCATGGGGAGTGTTCAACTAACCAGGAGTGGAACACTGCTGTGTCTTTAGCATTTTTAATGCGACTTCATTTTCTATAAACTCTACATGCTGCTCAGAAGACGTTGAGACATCTTCAGTGAGAGATTCAATGGCATGACAAATGTTGAGACAGGCAGGGAGCTGTCGGAAACTCCACGCGGTCATGTGTAAGGATCACATTACATCTTCATTGCGAGCATTAGATCCTGTTCCCTTGCCATATCACTCCACACACCTGCCCAAAATTCATGACTGCGCCTGATTGTAAACATTCCTTCCTCAACAAACGTAACGAATTCATCATGTGGCCTTTTAGATTCCATCATCTCCATCTGCTGTGCGTATATAGATGTGCACATTTTGCGTACGGGAAGTGCCCAGCAGCATGAAAATATGGTAACATCTCTTACACAGTAAAGGTGCACATTCCAGTCTCCTGTTCTCCCAGCTCGTACGAATAAATGAATGAGTTGTACCATGGCAAGATACTGTGTCCATAATTTGTCAGTCCGAGTCGCCTGAGCAACACACCTTCTTGTGATTTAAGGAGTTGTGTAAGCTGATGAGTGTTTCCTGGCTGGAAAGCTCCTGCCCAGTTTTACATCCCTGCATTGCATCTAGTGCCAAGGAACGCACATCGTCTTGCATATCCTGCATATCATCAGTTTCACCAAGCAGCATAGACACTAAAGCTGTTTCATTGAGAAGTTTCTTTCAGCCTGCTAGGCCCCTTGTCACGCTCACAACCTCATCATCATTAAAAGATTTGATACAGTACACATACATTTGATACAGTATATTTAATATATACAGTATATTTGATACAGAAGGAATACAGATTTGTGACGGTAAAAACAATTCAATATACCCATCATACATTCACTACACGACACTAAGCACAACTTTAAACAGCACCACACTTACCATACTAGCTGAGAGTGACACACCGGAGCGTGAAACAGTGGGCTACTCTCGTTACCCCCCCCCCCCCCCCCTCTCCCTCACACCAAAATTAGGGGTGGTGACTGGCGGTGTCTTGTCAGTGAATGCTGTAGACATTCACTAGTGCTTTTTGAAAGAAGAAACTAATATTCTATTTAATATTCTGTTCCGTTTGTAAATACGGCAATTCGCTGACTTCCATACAAAAGCTTTTTAAAACTTGCGCCTTTCTTGCACGTGACAGCAAACCGAAAGTGGCCTAGTCTGTTACCCAAGTAGTATGTCAAATAACGTGAAGTTTAAAAACATCCGAAAAGAAAACAATTTTCCAAATTTGAGACGAATGAAATCACTTTAAAGTCTGCAACACCATTTTGACACTAACGCCCCCCCCCCCCCTCCCCTAAAAAGGTTTCGCGCACATAGCATTTAGGGGGACTTGAGTATGTTGATAAGCAGCCTCGTTAGAACCTGTGTGCAAATTTTAATCTCTACTTTATTTTTTTAAGGCAGAATTCTCATTAATGTCATTTTTCCCCCTTTACACCCCTAAAAACGGTGACGCGCACATGGGATTTTAGGGGACTTTGAGTATGTTAAGAAACAGCCTTGTCAGGACCTATGTGCAAATTTTCAGCTCTACATTATTTTTTTCAAGGTTTGACCCAAATTTAATCTATAATTCCTGTGCTACACAGCATTGTAGGAAACATGCGTGACTTCTCACATGGGCCAGTTTAGTGGCATGATGACGAATTTGTTTGATCCAAAAATCGAACATTGGCCTATGTTGATACATCGCATCATGAGAGAAAGAGTGAAAAAACAGGAAAGAAAGATAGATACACAGGGTGCGAGGGTGGGGACAGAAAAGTAATAGGTCAATCGACTTGATAGGTTATGAAAGTAGGTGCCAATCGGCTGGAATGGTATATTAAGTGAGGAAAGGATCCAACAGCTTACCTTCGTGTAGTAAGATGACAGATTTGCGAGTTTGAAGTACACATAAAAGACATAATACAAAATAAAACGAGACGTTTCCACCGAGGTCTTGCTCACTCGAGAGAAGAATGGCTACTGCAACTACTCTAGTCAACTAAACAACTATGATAAACTATACTAAAATATATATATATATATATATATATGTACAATATTTACAAGGCGCTGTTGGGGGGTGTGGTGGCAGGGAGGTGAGAGGGGGAGAGGGCTATCACTAACGGATGTTTAGGTTGGGAGCCAACCTAGATTTAGTGATCCACTGGTGGGCCAACTCCCACCGTCTTAGTTTGCCTGGGTTGCAGCTGGCTGGGAGTGATTTTATCACTCTGGTGTTGAAACATCCATTGAATGCCAGGTTATGGGATGCCGCATGTTGAGCCACCGGTTTGTCCATGGTCAGGTTTTTTGTGTCTTGCCTCCGCCTCAACAACTTTCGGTTCATGGAGCGCCACTACCTACAAACGAAAGGCACAGCCATGGGCACCAGAATGGCTCCCTCGTATGCCAACCTCTTCAAGGGCAAACTAGAGAAGCAGTTCCTAGCAACCCGTGACCATCTGCCCTTGTGTTTCTTCCGTTTTATTGATGACATCTTTATGGTATGGCCCCACGGCCAAGCACTACTAGACGTCTTCCTCACGGACCTCAACAATGCCAGTGTGTTATGCTTCACTTGGGAATCGTCATCATTGCACGTCGCATTCCTTGATGTGGATGTCTATTTAGAATCGGGCCGGCTGAGGACTGATGTTCACTTCAAACCCACCAACAAGCAGCTGTACCTTCATCACGACAGCTGTCACCCTACATATACCAAACAAGCACTACCCTACTCCCTAGCAGTGAGAGGCCAACGTATCTGCTCAGATGGTAATGATCTTGCCAAGTATTGCGAACGCATTACCAACGCCTTTGTGGCTCGAGGCTACGACAAGACCACCGTCCAACAACGCATCAATAGACCAGCGAGGCAGGCCATCCCGCCGCCCAATGATGTTATACCTCTAGTCACACAGTGGCACCCAGGACTACAGGCACTCAATGGTATCATGAAAAGTGGCCTTCACATTTTAACATCCTCCACTAAGACCCAAGATCTTGTAAAATCCTTGCCAAGAGTAGCCTTCAGACGCCCCCCGAACATTGCGGAGCTAGTGGTCAGGAGAGACTGCCGCATCAGGGACGCTCCTGAAAATGAACCAGCAGGTTCCTACCCTTGCCAAGGTGGTAACGGTTGCTTGACGTGCCAAATTCATCAACCTTCCACCACGTTCAGTGCCCAGGCCACCGGCAAGACATACCCAATAAGGCAACACAACACCTGCCAAACCACCAATGTAGTCTACCAACTGAACTGCAACCACTGCCCTGCCGAATATGTTGGCCTAACTAAGAACTCGCTCAGGTCACGGATGAACGGGCACAGGCAAGACACAAAAAACCTGACCATGGACAAACCGGTGGCTCAACATGCGGCATCCCATAACCTGGCATTCAATGGATGTTTCAACACCAGAGTGATAAAATCACTCCCAGCCAGCTGCAACCCAGGCAAACTAAGACGGTGGGAGTTGGCCCACCAGTGGATCACTAAATCTAGGTTGGCTCCCAACCTAAACATCCGTTAGTGATAGCCCTCTCCCTCTCTCACCTCCCTGCCACCACACCAACCAACAGCGCCTTGTAAATATTGTACATATATATATATATATATATATATATATATTTTAGTCTAGTTTATTATAGTTGTTTGGTTGACTAGAGTAGTTGCAGTTGCCATTCTTCTCTCGAGTGAGCAAGACCTCGGTCGAATCGTCTCGTTATATTTTGTATTATGTCTTTTATGTGTACTTCAAACTCGCAAATCTGTCATCTTACTACACGAAGGTAAGCTGTTGGATCCTTTCCTCACTTAATATACTAATGTTTAAACAAGAAATTTTAATTTATTTTTACAATGAAATTACCTGTTTGGACAACAGAAAAGTGAAATATGTTGTTGTGCAAACACCTGTCTCTGAATGCTCAAACTAGCCTACATTTCTATTGTAACCTGCAAGTAGGCCTACACAGCTAGATCCCGGTTACAAAATTCCCTACAACGTCAAAAGGAAAAAATCTACTGCTGAAATTGAAGTTTGAATTATTTTCCCCACCCAAAAATTCACTGCTTTTGTAGATGACAAAAACAAAAATTGGCATTATCTTCAGTCCACATAGGCCCTACCTGTCTCTGAGGCCTGACAAGACTTACCATCCAAGAGAGTGTTCTCGCGGAACATGCTAATAACGAATAGATGTCGCAGCAGCTGCAACACATCCTCTACAGTACAGATGCTGGTGACCGGTGAGTCTGTGGGCGCACAGGAGGTATCACGAGTGCTGTACAACGACATCACCGGGTTCATCTTAGTATCGTGCTCCGACTCCGTGTCATCCTCGTCGCGGATCTCCCGATACACAATCCTGCAAACAAAACACCTCGTTTTACTCCATAAACAAACATATTAACATCCAGCCTAGAATAATTAATAATAAATAGATAATAGATAATAATTAGAGGTGGACCGATACCGATACCGATATTGAGAATCGGCCGATACCTCTGGTATCGGTTGAATCGGTATCGGATGATTTTTCCGATACCTAATCCAATACCAACTCCTCAATTTATTACTTGTTCAAGTACGTAGTGTTGAATTCTATTGCTAGAATGCGCTACTTGCGCGAGCGCGGTGCGCCGAGTCTAGGATAGAGTGCGTTGCTTTATTTTATCGACTATCGACCTGCGCTTTCGACTTCGACCCATCCAAGATGGCGTTTCCGCGTCCCGCGATCGCATCGCATCACGTGATTGTTGAGTGTTTATTTTGGTGTGTGGATGAATAATCGTGATGAGAAACTAGAAAGTAAAGAGTAATGTCTGGAGAAGAGAATAGAATATTTTTACTGAATACTCTGTTTAAAAGAAATTGCTACGTATTTGTCATACGTGGACTGACAAAGTGTAGGCCTAAGCCTAAATAAAATAAAACTTGAAAATGATAACATTTTAAATTGTTGTTCACTTTTATTCTTGGTTGTGTGTTTGTTGTAGAATAGGCCCTCCTATATAAATAAAGTGGTATCGGTATCGTTAAAAAAAAAATGGTATCGGTATCGATATTGGTATCGGCAAACTATGGTATCGGTCCACCTCTAATAATAATGCAAAAACTAAATTGCAGTTGAAGTTATATAGGTTAATAGGTAGTAATTTACAACATTATATCCCAGGATAAGAGAAATTTTACTTAAATTTCATTTTCTTGTACCATAACAAAGGTGGGAGAATTTTGATCAAGATGTTATCGTTTTTGATCTCGAATCCCGCTCGAACATCAAGAATAATCTTAAAATTTCTCTTAATTTACAGAAACTCTTGCCCACAGATCTCTAATAACAGGAAACTAAAGATGGGATAAAACTTAACATTGTTTTCATTGCTCCTGTCAAAATAGATTAAAAATACACTACAGATGAACATGATGAAATGTGAGCTTACGTATAAGTGGGCTCCCAAATACGCCGCAACTTCTCTTGGCGGCTCCCGAGATCGGCTGCTTGCACAAGTTGCTGCACGGCTCGGAATATCGTTTGGCTCGAGTCCTTCAACTCTACCTCCACGTCGGGGATCTGCGGCAACATTATCAGACACTCAACACAGCATAATACAGTAGAGGCTCTCTAAGTCCGGCCCTGATAGTTAGCGTTACTGGTTAATTCCGGCCAACCTCAACTTTAATTTTCAAATTGGTTCCATTTATTTATTGCTTGCTGCGATGTCCGTCCTTGCCCAATAGCTGGCCACAGTAGACTGCAGCGCCACTCCAGTTGACTTTATATTTCTTTACTTCCAGCTTATCCCTCACTTTTACCACTAGTAACAAAAGGCGACCTTTTAAAAATTATTTCGTACTGGTCCGAGAGCACACACACACTGCGATAAAACCATGGTATCGGTTTACCCTTTGGGTTTTTCGATAAAGCACCATTGGGACACATTTAGTTTGAATTAGCGAGTCTTTAAGTTGTAGAACTTGCTTGTACTAATGTGTTTTAATTAGGGCTGGGCGGGTCGCCCTTTCACGTTCGGGCCGGGCTCAACCTATTGCATCGGGCTCAGGCCTCGAGCATTTACAAATAAACAACCCTTTTACGCAGGAAATACAGGTTCTATCGTTTTAGAGTGCTTTTCCTCCTTCCTTGTCATTTCTGAGCCGTACCATTGAGCATTCCTTTGAGACAGATGCTTTTTGCATCAAAAAGTTATTGCCTTGGCTTCAGTTAGTGCGGGGGGCAAGACGTCACACTCATTATACGTAGATAGACGCGGCGTATTTTATGCCATTGCGTAATTTACGCACCCGTTTTTGATGACGCGAAAAAAGATCTGCGCATATTTTACGCGGAGTAATGACCAATGAGCGTAAGCAATCAAAAGAGCTTGGAACTGTCGTGGCGGCATCAATCTTGAAGGTTGAACGTATCAATGTGGGCGAGATGCTCCGCTCATAGACCTAGGCCTACGCGACGTATTTTCGTCAACTATCTTCGTAAAGTTATAACAGGCCCTAAAGTCTTTGATTTCTAGGCGTTCACAAGTCACTCGTTAATACTCACCACAAGAATTAGTAACAGTGCTAGGCCTATTTATATGATTACTGATCAATCTCTAAGCTCTAATATCGATATTTTTTTTATATAATCGATTGCATGCTCACAATTATCCATCAGGATTTTCATATCGAGTGGCAACCCTACTTTCTACTTGTATACTAATTCCAAAAACTCTTTATGGGCAGAGATGGGCAGTATCGAAAATAGGCTACGTGTACATTATTTCAAATACTGTGTTGAAAAGTATTAGTATCTTGTTTTTCAAAATACTCAACTTTGCTGTACAGTATTTTTGGGTTCTCAAAATACATTTCATGAATAGACCACTAAATCCAAATAACTAAGCCTCAGAAAATAAAATACAACATTTTAAATCCCCCGCCCATATCTGTTGACTCCACCTACCCGCATCAAATCACAGCCTCCAAATAAAATCACTCCAGGCCTTCTGTGTTTCTAAATAATAATCATTAGATAATAATACATTCATTTAGTCTCTTTGTTTACTAAAAACTTCCAAATCTTAGCAAAATAAAACCACCATTAACCATTGAAACAAAATCTTGACAAGGGAAGAGACAATATTTACAGGGCCAAGTCCTAGTAACTACCCTTGATGTAGGCAAGATTACAATAATTATGTACTCATTCAAATATAACAATTTGTGTATAGGTAGGAAGGCCTAAGCCTACTTTTCGATCGAGGCATCACTCTACAACAAACATCAGGCCTTAAATCCTGCATTTGCTATTTTACTTAAGGGCATTAAGAAGCTTATATACACATTACGTATACACATACATTAATAGGCTAATGATGAGTACTATAAACAAACATAATAATACTTAAATGTACAATTAAAGTCTGTTATGATTAGGGATGTCAAACGATTAAATTATTATAATCGATAATCAAATTCACTTTCACCTCCATAATCGATTATTAATCGATTTTAATCGTTTTGTTAAATGTCGGTATAGTAGCAAGTTTCTTCCAAACTTCGGTCTGGTTTCGGTTAGTTTGAATTGCCCGCGCAAGCCACGAGTTCGCAATTCGACTTCTTTTCGACTATCGATATATTTAGCGTCACGGAGTATTTTTGTTATGTTCTGTCCAAGATTTCGACGATAATTTCTGTCCTAGTTATGCTACGTTTACAGCTACGCGTTGCGAGCGAAGCGAGGGCGCGAGCTCCAATCAGCGGCCGAGTTTGTAACTCCTTTGCATGAAACTCGGCCGCTGATTGGAGCTCGCGCCCTCGCTTCGCTCGCAACGCGTAGCTGTAAACGTAGCATAAGGCCTGAAGGGCTATAGTTATTCACTTCCCGTTTTTTTTTATCCAATAAGTAATTATGTATTCTGAATATGCGTCGTAATATTATTATTTTCATGTGCAGCGTAATTAAAATATACGTGATGTGAACTAAAAATCGTAGCGACTTTTCTAACCTTACTTCTCTTGTTATTTGTGAACAAACATAACAACTCGTATTTTTATAGATCGTAGGCGTCGAATGCTGGGTCTAGGGTAGGCGACTAGACACAGCTATTCAAAATATGACTGGAAATTCGGCTCAAATTATGACGCAAAGTTATGCTGTTGCTGTTCTTAGGCCTAGGCCTAGGCCTACTGCAAATGAAACTGAGCAATAGCGATGCTAGCGCTAGCGCTCGCGCTCGAATAGGCGGCAGATCTTGAGAACTAAATTTAAAAAAGCGCGAAAATTTAAAATCGATTTTTTTTTTAAATAATCGATTAATCGTTTTCGATTAATAATCGATTAATCGAATCGATTTAATCGTAATCGTTGACATCCCTAGTTATGATACAGTTAATGAATGCTGACTTAATTATCCTTGCATGATCTCTACGAACCGGATTCACAAGAGGTCCCAAGTCTTTTCCTGGTCTTAACTTCTAAGACCGGCCCAACTTTGGACCTCTTTGAAAACCAGACCCAAGTCACATGAAGAAGTTACTAATTCCAGGTGGGAACAGGACACAATGACCATTCCAATAATATGTTTTAAAATCTGTTCTATGATATTTTCCTGGATTCACAAGTGATTCAAAGTTAGACCGGTTTTAGAGATAAGGCAAAAAAAAACTTACAACCTTTTGTAAACCCGGGCCCATCAATGTATTTTGTATTTTGAGTATTTTCAAAATACATTTGTATTTGACATAAAATTGGCAATGTATTTGTATCATGTATTTAAAAATACTGCATTCTAAACTAAAGAATTTTGTAGGCCTATTTTGTATTTCAAACACTATTTTGCCCATCTCAGCTTATGGTTTATGGGTAAATAAATACGATTTAAAAACAACTTTCATGATATTCTTTTGAAAATAAAAACATACCTGCCAACCTTTGAAAATGAAAAATAGGGAGATTATAAATTAGAAAAAAAGTTGCGCGAAGTGGATTGGTGGGAAAATGAAATGATGAGGTCAGCCTTTTTTGGCCAGAGTCGAACAATAGTTGTAGAGATATTGAATTTTAACATTCATGTAGGCCTATAGGACTACCCTAGGCTACAATTTAACACACTTTAATGCAGGCTTATAGTTGGTTTTAAACTTAATATTAAAATTGTAGGCTATAAATTGACGACTTGCGATGGGAGGAGCTTATTTTAGTTTCCCGCGCGCTCCAGAGATGGCGCGCGAGAAGTGAGTAAACATTCTTGAGAAAACGATGGATCCCATGCTATTGTTACGGGAGCACGCTTAGGGGAAATGTTTGAATTTGTTAAAAAATTTCGAGATGAGTGTAGTTTTTAAGTATTTTAGTCACGAAGGAAGCCAGAGGCTACTCAAAGAAAGTTACAGCTTGTTTGTACCTTTCTTTTTGAAAGAGTTTTGGACCGCTGAAAATCAGGTGGCAGGCACTGTTCTCGTCAAGGCTAGAAGTGTACCTACGTGTTTTTAATTAGTAAATTTAGTTATATTAATGATGCACTCATATGTCTGCTATTATGCACGGTTTTCTGTTTAATATTTCTAGTTTGTAAAACATTAGAATTTATGATTTAAAGATAATAATGCAGACATATATTACCGCCACTATAATGCACGCCTACTTGGGGCCTAGATCAGTGGTTCCCAACCGGTGGTCCGCGGACTCATTGCTACCGGTCCGCAAAGTATTGGCGGCCTGTTTGTTGTAATTATGATAATATTTTAGAAACGCGTGAAAATTAAAAAATTCATAAAATTTAAAAAGTAGATTGTACACATTATTATTTTACGTGTACGTGTTCTTATGAATGGCAAAAATATATTTTCTTAGGAGGGGACCCTTGCTTATAAATCAACCAATACCGACTACAAACACCCACTTGCACCGACACAGAAAGTTGAGAGCATTGATGGCAATGACAAGCGAAATGACAAGGAGTTTCTGCGAAGGTCAGCTAAGCCGGAAACAACCGCGTATTCTGGCACTTTGCTCGGACACCCTCTGCAAGGCGGCATAAACTGCAATTACATAAATGATTTTATGACAGTAGGTTCACAGATGCGACTTGGTTTTTAGTAGGGATGCACACGATAATCGATATTATCGATCGATATTCGATGATCAATATAATTTCGATAATCGATAAAGAAAATATTATCGAATTATTTATTCGATTTTTCGTTTTAAATAAATTTCGACTAAGTAGTAATGAGGACTATATCTACTCTGTTTCAATTTAATAATTTGTTGTGGAACTGTTAATAGGTAGAAAATAAAATATGATAGTTTTCGTGTAATGTTAATGATATCGTCGAGGAAAACTGTAAAGAAAATGTTTTTAAAAAAATACCCTGATCCGTTTTTATTACAAAGTATGATAGTATGACACGCTTGTTGCGCGGAACTACCCGAGACTAAAAACAACCACGGTTATAAACGCGCAATCCCAAGTTAAATTATTAGTAATACATCATTATAAATAAACACATAAAAATATATTCAATCGATAATTAAAAATTTTGATTTATGTTTATATTATTATTATTAACGATGATTTGAATTGTTTCCCGTGTTCACATTCTTCCAGTTGCCCCTCGCCTTCGTCTGCCTTCTTTGCTCAGATCGCTGTAGAGGCCGTTTTGGGGTATAATTACGCCCAAAAAAATCTTTGCCCCAGACCCCTTGTAGCCGCGCCGGGCCTTGCGCTCGACTGAATTATTTTGCCGGTCCGTGAGGTGTAAAAGGTTGGGAACCAGTGGCCTAGATGACAGGTAGGGCCTCTACCTGTCACCTGTCTTTGAAACTAGGGCTTTGGCTGGATTTAGCCTAGCGTAGGCCTACATTTTCCTAGCCTCTAGTCTAGGCCTAGCCCTGCCTATGCGTGCAGGCTATTTATGTAACTATTAACTTTCATTAATTAACTGTAACGATTAACTCTGATCCTCGGTGCTTTCAGCTTTCTTGGGGAAGTAAAACTAAACACACTTGGGATTGCATCCTTCTTGAGGCAATTTTTGCTGCCGTTTACAGCTTCCCTCAAGTCTGTTGGGATGAAATGACTAGAACACACTGTCACTGTTGACGAAACGGCTTGGTTCCTTCTGCTGTCACGGCGTATTTTAATTTCCCATATCTTTCTTAGCTTCGCATCTTCGAGAAACAAATGAAATGATATGCCAGGAACTGTAGCATTATTTTTGCATCTAGGAACACAACAATAACGCGGCATTGCTCATTCGCTATGGAAATCTATGCTCAAACTACCCAAAGTTCCCATATGTTCCATGCAAAACGGCTGCGATGTTTACTCACATACCCAGCCATGTTGGGGGCGGGTTGAGCGCGTCACGTGAACGTGACGTAGGTGGGAGGGAACATCCGAAGTCGTCCATTAAGACATTGTATTAGCAATAAATGGCTGCATACTGGCCCCAAGCAATAAGCCTAGGCCTAACTGACATGGTAAATGAGCAGTGCATAATAATTTCACTTACCGGTACACAAATAAAAGCATGGGCCTAGCTAGTCCTTATATTCTGCAGGCCTAAGTAGCCTTTTCAATCTTGGTTAGGCCTAGATGTAGTTAATGAAGCTTTAGTAGCAGATTTTGCACGTTTTAAAAAATTGTCATCAAACACTTGTTCGAAGCATTGTCCATGTTGTCGAGACTTTGCAACCAATAGTTTTTCTAAGTTACTGTTGGACATGGATGCCCGGAATTGTGTTCTTGTTTTTTTAACCTGACTAAACACTCTTTCACATTCTGCATTACCATGTGGAATGGTTAAGATGCCAAGCATAACTTTGGCTAATCTATCATACTTAGTATGACCATCAGCACTCTTTATTGCACCAATTGATGACCATTGTCTATCAATGCGATCTTCTTTCAAGATAGGTTCGGGTAAATCTTGAATTTGGAATTCACAAAACTGTGATTGCAGTGAATCCAAGGCTGCTTCCCTGTCTTCTTTGTCCTTTACCAGCAAAAGAATTGGAAACATGTCCACAAAAAATTTCACACTCACAAATGAACACACGGGAACTCAGAAGAGTACGATTGTTTGTATACCTGTACATACTTTTTAGGCATTTCTCTTTGATTTTCAATCCACGAGTGTTCTAGCTAGGCCTAGTCAGAAACACATTTAAACACGCAAAGAATGTATAACTTGTACTAGTAACGCCGTCCGCCGGCCATGACACTTTACTGAGGAATAATATGAATCAAGTGCTCCTATTTGCTGAAATACACACACGTGATACTTCCAGCAGCCAATGACATGGCTTCTTCTACAAAATTATTGCTGCGCATCCGAGTCGGTACACAAGTTGCTGGGAAACTTCTTTATTGACGATACCCATAATACCATACAAAATGTAAAGCAAAAACCCGATTCTGGCGGGCGATTCAAATGTATATAAATGTGCGTAAAAAAAAGAAAGAACGCAATTAAATAGAAATTCGGGAGGATTACACAACATTTCGGAAAATTGGAAAATGCGTAAAAAAATCGGGCATTTCCCGATTTAATCGGGAAAGTTGGCAAGTATGTAAAAAGTACAGTACCTCCAAATTTTAAGTGAATATTAATTCGGACAGAAACCTTGATCTGTATCAAGCAAGACAAACAACGTTGACTTACCCCAGGCAGATTGGGTCCTCGCAAAGAAAGCTGTAGCTTTGGCTGTGGCATCTGGTCTATCTGATGGTCGCTCTCTCCCCGATCGTTACCGGGAGCCAACACTTCTAGATCACTGGTCTGGTTGATGTTGGTTCGCCCAGGGCGGGGGTCAAACGCCGGGATCAAGGCCGAGAACTGCCGCTTTAGCACAAAGTCATCGTCCCAGTGGCGGCGTTTGCTGGTGCGAGGCTCGTAGCCTTCTTCCTCCTAGTTCACATACATCAAGACTCAACGTTACACCTTACAAGATCTCGTAGCCTTCTTCCTCCTAGTTCACATACATCAAGACTCAACGTTACACCTTACAAGATCTCGTAGCCTTCTTCCTCCTAGTTCACATACATCAAGACTCAACGTTACACCTTACAAGATCTCGTAGCCTTCTTCCTCGTAGTTCACATACATCAAGACTCAACGTTACACCTTACAAGATCTCGTAGCCTTCTTCCTCCTAGTTCACATACATCAAGACTCAACGTTACACCTTACAAACCAATAGGGGTGTGCAAGATCTCGTAGCCTTCTTCCTCCTAGTTCACATGTATCATTCAGTCAGACAGTGATGCTACATCAAGACTCAACGTTACACTAACATGCAACAACCTTACAAACCAATAGGGGTGTGCAAGATCTCGTAGCCTTCTTCCTCCTAGTTCACATGTACAGTGATGCTACATCAAGACTCAACGTTACACCTTACAAACCAATAGGGGTGTGCAGGATCTCGTAGCCTTCTTCCTCCTAGTTCACATGTACAGTGATGCTACATCAAGACTCAACGTTACACCAACATTCAACAACCTTACAAACCAATAGGGGTGTGCAAGATCTCGTAGCCTTCTTCCTCCTAGTTCACATGTATCATTCAGTCAGACAGTGATGCTACATCAAGACTCAACGTTACACTAACATGCAACAACCTTACAAACCAATAGGGGTGTGCAAGATCTCGTAGCCTTCTTCCTCCTAGTTCACATGTATCATTCAGTCAGACAGTGATGCTACATCAAGACTCAACGTTACACTAACATGCAACAACCTTACAAACCAATAGGGGTGTGCAAGATCTCGTAGCCTTCTTCCTCCTAGTTCACATGTATCATTCAGTCAGACAGTGATGCTACATCAAGACTCAACGTTACACTAACATGCAACAACCTTACAAACCAATAGGCAAGAAAAATATACAAATTACAGCTGAAATATTCAAGGGTATGTTTATAAGTTTGTTCCCACTGATAAGATTTATATTGTTAACTACTATTATAATAAAATTAGAGTTGGACCGATACCAATCCTGAGAAAGGGCCAATACATGTGGTATCGGTAGAATTGGTATCGGCTCATTTTACCAATACCGATACCAAATCATCAGTTTTAGCCGTTTCACACAATAAAAACTGTACTTATAACTATAAGTAGGGCCACATAAATTTAGCATTAAAAAGTCAATATGGTAGCATTAATTATTGGAAAATTAGTAATTTAACTGTCTTAACACGCTGAGCTCACGTTTATAGACGGAAATTCACTACAAAGTGATGAGCAATGGAGTCGTCAGAAGTAGAAACACGGAGCATCAGTCTCGTTGGTCCAGTGGTTGGCATCCCTGCTTCTAATGCAGAAGGTCCCGGGTTCAAGTCCCAGTTCAGGCAGAAGTTTTTTAACTTTTATTAAGGATTCAGTTCCATTACTTCTTGTCTTAGGAATAAGTAAACGGTGACTTTGGAGCCGTCCTAGCAACGAAGCACTCAATAAATTCAAAGTTGTTCTGAATTGATCTTGTTGATTCTGACATTTGTCCGCAGGTGTTCGCATTGTCCAATCACCGATTCATATGCTTCGTATTTGAAATATCGATCTTTGATTGGTTATCGCTCACTCGTCGATTGTGTTCGTAGCCTACAGCAGGGGTGCCCAACTTAATTTAGAAGTGGGCCACATGCCATAATTATTCAATGTTGGCGGGCCACATATATACACTTATACAATCTGGTTATTCTGGGTATATTCCGAAACCTCCTGCAATTGATAGGGTTCCGTGTTCGTGAGACTAGAATGTAAATGGGAGGTGCGGGCCAGATGAAATGGCTTAGCGGGCCGCATGCGGCCCGCGGGCCGTATGTTGGGCACCCCTGGCCTACAGGGTTGGTTTAGTGGCTTTAAAGTAAAGTCCCCCACTGAAAATCAGTTTCGTTACTGAGTGGGTAGACTCTAAATGTGAATTTATTTATTTATTTAAAATATATCAAAAGTAAAAATCGCCCGACCAACGAGTCAAAAATATATCGAAAGTCGATACTTCCTCGTGCGGTTGGTTAAGTAGAAAACTGTAAAAAAAAATTGTAAAAAAGAGAAAACATCGCAGAAAATAGTAAAAACCAACATTTTTTTCATTTATCGGGGAAATTGGTCATTATAAGCAAAATTTCGTAATAACTGCGTTATTTCGCATTTATATGCACTTATTGCTATAATTTGCGCGAAGGTAAAATCCCTCAAAATTGATCAATTATAGCACAAAACACATTATGGAGTAGGTTTGGTACCTTTTTGCAACATTTCGCTTTTATAGTTATTTTAACGAAATTTACGTAGCCCTTTCTTTCTATTAGGCCTACATTTTTCCCATGATCATTTTATATATTAAATATTATTTACAAGTTATTTACAGTTCATAAATCAACACTGTTGTTTCAGAACATAGTGTGCAGAACATTTTCTAAATAAACAGGTATCAGTATCGGTATATAGAACAACAGAATCAGTATCGGTATCGGCAAATTATGGTATCGGTCCATCTCCAATAAAATTGTATTTGATTATGCCGTCAGTAACCACACTAACTAGTTTTAGTCAGTGTTGGAAAGTAGTGCGCTGAAAGTAGCGCGCTACCGGTAGCATGCTACTTTTGTTCAGTAGCGTGAGCGGAAATTTCCGCTACTTTATTTTCCTTCCTTGGTTCATTTTTTTTCAATATGTAACTAACCGCCACTAACACTTATGACACACACCCACCCCAACTTGACATGGTCGTAAATATCTTCGAGGGTCAGTGGTTTATTTAATGAGTATTGAGTACTCCGGACGGCCGGCTACGGTCGGGCGGATGGTCCCGGACCGCTTCCTGCCCCAAACTTTCTCTCGCACAAAAGTTTACAAGACCCACCCCTCAAAATCGAAATGTCACACTTCCTTTGATCACTTTTACCCCTGATTTTTATTATGTGATCGGCGATTCAAAAAAATGCTATGACCATTCGTTGCTTGGAGCTCGAGTTCGTAGGTCTACAATGACGTCGACTCATTCATCAGCAGAAAAAAGTGAGTGCGAAAGTGAGAATCTAAAGCTTCCATGGCCTGCTTACGAGCATTTTGAACATAAACTTTGTGGCATACAATTATTTTTAGAATAGTGTGATACTCCCAGAAACTTGAAACCACGATGTTTATTTTGTTTGTAGTTTTGCGTGATATGTCATACTTGCTGTTTTCGAAAAGTAGCGCGCTACTTAAAAAAAAAATAGCGTGAACGGTAGTGCGCTACTTTTTAAGTGGAAGTAGCGGTAGCGGTAGCATGCTACTTTGAACAAGTAGCGTTTACAACACTGGTTTTATTTAATTAACAAGGGATTACTGTATTACTGTTGTGATGTTATAAGCCTACATGTTATTACATAATGTTATGTTTTCACAATAACCATTTCATAAAGTGATAAATAAAACAATGCAGCATCAATGAATAAAAAGACTTGACTAAACAATTATTATGTCACTGTGAATAAGCAGCATGCACAGATATACCAAGTATATACACAGCACTTTCAAGCACATTAGTAATTACCTCAGCATCAGTTGCAACAACAATGCAAACTGCATTCATATCCTTATTCGTATAACATACTACTTTCACATGTTTTAATGTAAGCGCCTCCTCACATATTGAATATCAATGATAATGATATTTAATTAAACCCTACGTCTCATATTTTAGCAACGATGCTAATCAAGACCACGAGTGGACGATAATGAAGATGAAAAACGCCACACGACATTCATGGCCAAGCCAGGATTCGAACCTGGAATACAAGAGCTGTGATTTACTAGACCAAAGCCTAATGTACCATGTGGACGCAGTCAGTACAGTGAGCCATATCATGACAACTAGTAGGTGCAACATTACACTGCCTGCCTTTGATGGGTTAAACAATGTGGACATATACAACATGCTATAAACACTCTTTGGGAAATTTAAATGTCAAATTGAATATGTCACGTTTGTTATTTGAGTAACTCTTTTTAGACTAGGCTATTCAAAATCCGAAAGGAAAATTGCATGTAATTTCACCTTGCAAATTCAATGCTCAGCATTCAGCTTTCTTACATTTTTGAATTGCATAGTTAGGTACTTTTGGCATTTTCCAGTATCCCAAATGCAATATTATTCCTACATGTTGTGGATAGGCAAACATCCACGCACACTGAAGACCAACTCCAACAACATGCGTCACGGAAGAAAACAGGACATCAGAACAGGACCAGGAGACAATGACAACATGGGGAAAGCAAAACCATCCCCACCCAGTAAACCAGCAGTAAATTAAGATACAATATGTAGTTAATTTATTACCATAAACGAGAGTAAATTCCTGCTAACCATGACCTCCTCATAATCCTCATCATCCTCGTTCTCATCATCATCATTTTCGTCGTCGTCAGCTTCCGGCATTTCGTCGTCGTCCTCTAGTTCTGCCAGTAAAGTTGGCGCACGGCAACTTTCAAGGAAGTCCTGAGCATCCAACAAGACAAACTGTGGTAGGTGTGGCAGGTAGTCAGTGCTACACCACACCGTTGTAACTTGCAGGTGCCGACAATAGAAGGAAGTACACGGCAAGGACAATGATGAACAGAACAAGGTTTGATGTGGTAGGTAGTCAGAGCTGTGCCGACAATGGAAGGAAGTACACGGCAAGGACAATGATGAACAGAACAAGGTTTGATGTGGTAGGTAGTCAGAGCTGTGTGATGACAATGGAAGGAAGTACACGGCAAGGACAATGATGAACAGAACAAGGTTTGATGTGGTAGGTAGTCAGAGCTGTGTGATGACAATGGAAGGAAGTACACGGCAAGGACAATGATGAACAGAACAAGGTTTGATGTGGTAGGTAGTCAGAGCTGTGCCGACAATGGAAGGAAGTACACGGCAAGGACAATGATGAACAGAACAAGGTTTGATGTGGTAGGTAGTCAGAGCTGTGCCGACAATGGAAGGAAGTACACGGCAAGGACAATGATGAACAGAACAAGGTTTGATGTGGTAGGTAGTCAGAGCTGTGCCGACAATGGAAGGAAGTACACGGCAAGGACAATGATGAACAGAACAAGGTTTGATGTGGTAGGTAGTCAGAGCTGTGCCGACAATGGAAGGAAGTACACGGCAAGGACAATGATGAACAGAACAAGGTTTGATGTGGTAGGTAATCAGAGCTGTGCCGACAATGGAAGGAAGTACACGGCAAGGACAATGATGAACAGAACAAGGTTTGATGTGGTAGGTAGTCAGAGCTGTGCCGACAATGGAAGGAAGTACACGGCAAGGACAATGATGAACAGAACAAGGTTTGATGTGGTAGGTAGTCAGAGCTGTGTGATGACAATGGAAGGAAGTACACGGCAAGGACAATGATGAACAGAACAAGGTTTGATGTGGTAGGTAGTCAGAGCTGTGTGATGACAATGGAAGGAAGTACACGGCAAGGACAATGATGAACAGAACAAGGTTTGATGTGGTAGGTAGTCAGAGCTGTGCCGACAATGGAAGGAAGTACACGGCACGGACAATGATGAACAGAACAAGGTTTGATGTGGTAGGTAGTCAGAGCTGTGCCGACAATGGAAGGAAGTACACGGCAAGGACAATGATGAACAGAACAAGGTTTGATGTGGTAGGTAGTCAGAGCTGTGCCGACAATGGAAGGAAGTACACGGCAAGGACAATGATGAACAGAACAAGGTTTGATGTGGTAGGTAGTCAGAGCTGTGCCGACAATGGAAGGAAGTACACGGCAAGGACAATGATGAACAGAACAAGGTTTGATGTGGTAGGTAGTCAGAGCTGTGCCGACAATGGAAGGAAGTACACGGCAAGGACAATGATGAACAGAACAAGGTTTGATGTGGTAGGTAGTCAGAGCTGTGTGATGACAATGGAAGGAAGTACACGGCAAGGACAATGATGAACAGAACAAGGTTTGATGTGGTAGGTAGTCAGAGCTGTGCCGACAATGGAAGGAAGTACACGGCAAGGACAATGATGAACAGAACAAGGTTTGATGTGGTAGGTAGTCAGAGCTGTGCCGACAATGGAAGGAAGTACACGGCAAGGACAATGATGAACAGAACAAGGTTTGATGTGGTAGGTAGTCAGAGCTGTGCCGACAATGGAAGGAAGTACACGGCAAGGACAATGATGAACAGAACAAGGTTTGATGTGGTAGGTAGTCAGAGCTGTGCCGACAATGGAAGGAAGTACACGGCAAGGACAATGATGAACAGAACAAGGTTTGATGTGGTAGGTAGTCAGAGCTGTGCCGACAATGGAAGGAAGTACACGGCAAGGACAATGATGAACAGAACAAGGTTTGATGTGGTAGGTAGTCAGAGCTGTGCCGACAATGGAAGGAAGTACACGGCAAGGACAATGATGAACAGAACAAGGTTTGATGTGGTAGGTAGTCAGAGCTGTGCCGACAATGGAAGGAAGTACACGGCAAGGACAGTGATGAACAGAACAAGGTTTGATGTGGTAGGTAGTCAGAGCTGTGCCGACAATGGAAGGAAGTACACGGCAAGGACAATGATGAACAGAACAAGGTTTGATGTGGTAGGTAGTCAGAGCTGTGTGATGACAATGGAAGGAAGTACACGGCAAGGACAATGATGAACAGAACAAGGTTTGATGTGGTAGGTAGTCAGAGCTGTGTGATGACAATGGAAGGAAATACACGGCAGACGGGTGAACAGAACAAGGTTTGATGCGGTAGGTACAGCTGGCAATAAAAAGGTGCATACAGTAGGTAACATGGCTTTGGCTGTCTTTTAGTGTATACTGGCCATGGCAAGGATAGAGCCAAAGCAGCCACGGCCAGTCAGGCTGTGTTAGGCCTATCAACCCAGCCTGGTAGCCATCTGGTACCCATAATATAAATCAAGGTTATCACAGGAACAGTGTTTCACTCCATTTATGGTGCACTTGCCTCGTTATTTTCTACACTCGATCCAATCGTGATCGTCAATCAGTTGTTATACCATAAATGAGATTGAGCAAATTCAGTGCCAATATCAAGCATGCAGTATAATTACAGAAGTTCACTGGCAACAAAATAAAAGTTCCAACCAATTTTTAGTTTGAAAGAAACGTTAATTGTATTATCAATTTAAGTCTTGAAGGAACTAAGTCATAGAAACCGCAAGTTCAGCAGTTTCACAGTAAATAATTTACAATGATCAGGAATGTCACTAGGCAACTAGTTTCAGTAGTCCACATTTGCTGTTTTATACTGGTTGCTTGCTGTTATTACCGAAGACAATACAGTCTCATATACAGCAGTATTTGAATGAATGTGTGAATGTGAACCTGTACATAATTGTTTCCCTATCCCATCTCACGGCAAGCCGAACACCTGGGCCCTACTCCTGAAATTATCACTTTGTGACATAACTCACTTTTATTAGTGGTAACTAGGGACCTGTTACCCGCCCGGCCCAACCAGGTAAGGGTATATTACCTGATTACCCAATTACCCAGCCCCCCCCCCCCCCCCCCCAAAAAAAAAGAATTTAATTTAATTAAGGCTATTTAATTTAATTTTTCTATCTGAAATTTACCAACATACATGAACCCCAGATACCAACTTGCTCACACGCAATAGATGGGTCGGTTACTTCACATTTATACCTAGCTACCAATTACCAAGCTACAATACGAGTATTTCTGATCCTTGAAAAATGAGCCATGTATTTTTATTGTACGGCTAATTAGACGTTTGCGGATAATCAGACATCCAGATTTATACTTTTAATTTAATTTAATGTTTTAATTTTTTTTTAAATTTTTTACTTACTTAGTAGGGTATTTACTAACCGGATAACCCGCGGGTATTGTGAACAGTTATCCGGGTCGATAAAAAGTTGGGTTTTGTCATCCCTACTGATAACTAAGTAAATATCATGGAAAGTGAGGTTATGTCTAGAGTTTGACCATTGTTTTCATTTAAAGTGACTTATGCCACTAACTGACAACTTTCAGGATTACGGTCTCCGGTGATAGGGTACATAAGTGGACACCACAGACGAAGGTCACTGCTGTCAAAGATTGGCTGACTTGAGATAGTTAAAAAATGCTTGCGGCAATCAGTTAAAACTAGAGACTCGACTTCAAAAAAGGTGGTTACTGACATTCCTAATATTGATGCAAGAGAAGATCAGGGTCACATTCAGATTGAGAAGAAAAGTAGTGTTTGAGCAAATCTTATTGGCTTAGCCGTTAGTTTCAGTTTCATCAGCCAATGGGATTGTCTTAAACATTACCATTAAATTTAACTGTTTATTTCCATTTATGGATGTGCCTTATTGAAGTATTTCAAATGATGTATATGGCCTACCTCCAAGCTGACTTGCTCGCTGTCGCTGGATGTGGAGGTGAGACTCATGGTTAAGGCCTGGCCCAGACAAGGCCCGGTACCGGTAGTACCGGCAGCACCGGGAGGAGCCCCCGAAGACAGGCTGGGATAGCTCTGGGCAGAGTTCAGTAATCCACCGCCTGAAACCACCAACGCAATGTTTTCAACGACGTGCCGGAGAGTCGAAGCGCCGGTTGCCCCCGGGTGGTTCCTACCTGGGAAGTTGGACGAGAGAGCCAATCTGACGAGGCTCGACACGGAGCTCGGTCCTCTGGGGAACAGTGAGCCGCTTGGTGAGGGCATGGGGGACGGTGAAGACGCTGCTATCATGTTGGCAGACTGGTTCGAGGTGGTGCCGACAGAAGTGGGGCCCGAACTAGCTACGGACCTGAAACATCACTCTCTTATGTCTTATCTAGTAAGAACTAGCGATGATATCGGTCAGTAAAATTGCTAATGGAGTAACTGAATCAAAAGCTAGTTTTCAAAAAACAAACAAAAAACAATAATATTCATTAAAAATTAAATAAAGCATAAGATTGTATGGGAGCTTCCTTAGTCACTGGAGTGGGACCGTGACTACGTTATTAAAAACAATAATTACAAAGTTTTACATGTGTGGTGTACAATACTCTTACTTTCTGAGCTCTGTTAACTGGAGCTTGAAGAGCTATCTTGAAGAGTTATCTCAGCTTATCTTTAGGCTCAAAATTTCGAAATGAAGCCTACAAATAGTGAAAATGACATTAAATATATGCTTCTTATTTCAGTTTTAAACATAAAATGGAATAATTTAACAATAGATTTCCTCTTTGAAAATATCACGTGGATATTTCATACATACATTTAACATGGTTACAAAACAATTGACCCAGGCATGTACAAATAGAGATTTTTGTGGTTCAAATCGAATACCAAATAGTTGGTTTTCAAATACGTAGCAATAATGAATTTGGATTTCTGAATAAAAACATTTGTCGCCTTTCACAGTGTAGGCATAATCAAGCTCAAGCAGGGAATTGAACGCTCGCTCGATCATCCGAGGCGAGTTCAATTCACTCGCCCAGGGTGATTTATGTACAAACAAACATTAACCCTTACAATTAGTAATGATGGTGATCGTGACACCAATTATTGCCAATGATTTTAAAAACAGTCCTCTTCAACTTGAACCAGGCTAGCAAGTTGTAAACTGTAATGCTGATACAAATTAGAAGATACTAGAAAATGGTAGTAGTGTTTTATATTTGGACTGGTAAATTTACTAAATTAGAAACGTCACTCGCCCAATGGGCGTATGCTAAATATTTTAAAATTCGAGTCCGGAGCTCGAGTGTTTTGTAAGTCTTACCCAAGTGTTCGCCGCCTCGCCATCGCAGCAAATGTTTCAAGGAGACCCTGAGTGCTACTAGACTCCATAGTGTTGAGCTCAAGTCTTGTGTTGTAAACCCTGGGGTTAAGTCTTACCCAAGTGTTCGCCGCCTCGCCATCGCAGCAAATGTTTCAAGGAGACCCTGAGTGCTACTAGACTCCATAGTGTTCGTGCTGGCGGCCGCAGTCAGGTTTGGCACACTAACAGACATGGGGTTAGCCGAGGATGGTGTCCCTGGAAAATAACAGCCCTTCTGTAAGAGAACACTACTTTCAAATAGGGATCACGAAAGCAGCCATTTTTAAAACTCCGGGAAATAGATAACAAACAAATTGTGGGGTATCAAGCATTGTAGTGAACTAGGGATGTGCGAGAAGTGCTTTTTGACTTTGAGTTGAGTTTTAAATACTCGCGAGTATCGAGTCGAGTCGAGTCGAGTCTCCATGCATCCTTTTCGTATTAGAAAATTAATTTGCAGCCCTTCATTCTTACACAGTACTGCATAAATTAGACTGCAGTATGCCACCTACTTTGATCTAGGCATAATAGGTAGCGTATATGAGTGAGGGGCTCTACTCTTCTATTAACTTCTACAATATTGGTTAACCAGTTAATTTTTGTAACTGGTTAAATTAAAATAACCGATTAAAAAAATAATGTTAAATGGGAACTTTCAACTATGCTTGCTTGCATATTCGTCCACGGCCGCTTTTAGTCCAAACTGACCCGTATCAAAGGATACCACACACTCTCGACCCCCCCCCCCCCCCCAATATTTGCAGATCGCGCGTACTAAAACGCAAGCCATCCCTTGATTCAGGCCGGCACTCGGCAAGTGACAAAGAGCGAGAGAACAATGGTCTGAGCGAGACGCGACGAAGTAGTTCGCCGTATCGGCTGCTGACGGCCGCCGTGAGAGAGAGAGAAAGCGCTAGTCGCAGGACGCGCGAGTGGAAGCGAGATCGCGATAGATCAGGCGAGTGCAATGGAAGCGGCCGCCTGTTGACAGTTCACTACGCAGCACGTAATCAAGAACGGATTCATAAAAAACGACTTGAATAAAGCTGAGATTTCAGTCGAGGATGTGCTCGGCGTGGCGCGGATTCTCCTCGCCAGCCATTTCACTTGCAGATTGCACGGTGCGCTATCTGTGGCCTAGGCCTAGGGCCCTAGGCCTAGTCTAGGCCTAGTCGTTTTGCTTACCTGTGTTGTTACAATCTTGCGCCACGTCCTTCCACACTTGAACACGCAAAACATTACTTTTATAGTGTTTGTGGAATATATTATACACGATTTCTCTCTTTTCGACAGCCAACAATGATCTTTCGGCAAAGTCTTCAGTCATTTGTTTGTTTTCGTAATCCCGATTTTTTATTGGTCATTCAAAGTGACGTCATGCCGAGCGTGGAGTTCGCCGGCTAAAATATTGAATATTTTCAATCCTCGGATAGAAATCCGCGGCTCTCCTCGGCTGAGAAATAGAGCACGCTGATTGGCTGCAATCTTCATCCGCGCCGCGCTACGCGGAGCACATCCTCGACTGAAATCGCAGCTTAAGCCTCTACATTCGGATATTGCGTTAAAAAAAATTGAAATCAATATCCACAATGGTTACAGTCGTGTTTATGACGACAAAAATAAGCTGACCGGCCCGCATGCTCGTCACGTAGGCCTAGAAGGCCTAAAACATATCGATTTTACAATCGATTCTTGCGCGATTTGTTGGTAGCGCTACCTGTTGGCAGAAAGTTAAACCTTTCGGATTCGGCGGCTCCGTCGACAACTACTCGACTCGACTCGACTTTCGTAAAAAATACTCGAACACTCGAGTCAAGTGGCAACTACTCGACTCGACTCGAATTTTCGAGTACTCGCACATCCCTATAGTGAACACAGATGTTTGACAATAGCCTTTTGTGAGGCTAAGATCAAAGACGTGATGACCCTCGGAGAGATCGCCTGTCGAACTAGATGCAGCTGTTCACGGTCAAGGCAATGGGCAACAACCATTCCAACCTAAGAATCGACGATCCTCAGTCTCGGTGCAAATTAAGCCGATTCCACAATTCAAATTTTCTGAGTTTTTCCAATAATTGCCAAGGATTGTATTTCCTGCTGTACGATATTGAAAAGATAAAATAAATGCTTTAAGGTAGCTTTTTTCGTAGCGACTGCAAATGAGAAGAAATAATTTGCGACACGGGACTAATTTTATTCTGAAAGCGGATCAATGTTTACGTTCAACAGCAGATGTACAAAATGCTTTCCCATTAGTTAAACTCAACCAATAATAATACTGATTATTGGCTGCTACTATTGGTATCAGAACATTTTACAGACACAAAGTCCAATACTAATATTGATACTGTTACAGTATGCCTAAATAAAATAACTTTTCTTTACCTATCACATAAAGTACACTTAAAGCACAGTTTGCATTATTATTATTATTATTATCATTATTATTAAGAAACCAAGTAGGCGTAAGGAATTTATTGGAGCGTATTGGAGAGAGAAGACTGAAATGGTTCAGACATGTCAAGAGGATGGAAAGAGAAAGATTGCCGAGGAGAATGCTGGAACTGGAGATTCCAGGTAGAAGAACGAGAGGAAGACCACGACAAAGATGGCACGACAAAGTGAGGAAGGATGTGGAAATGCGAGGAGGGGACTGGAATGTAGTTGAGGGGGAAGAGTGGTGGCAGGATAGAAGAAGATGAAGAGGCTTATCTTCAATGCCGGTCCAACGCAGAGTTGGACGTGGCAACAGATGATGATGATTATTATTATTAGGCCTACTGTTATTATGTTACCTATCCAGGATAGAACTCAGAGCACTTGTCCACAAGTAAGTGCTCTCTACGTGGTGAAATAATCCGAAATACGCATGCTTTTTATTATAATATATTGATTCTAATGTTTTTGCGGACACATGCAACACACCTAATATAATGTGGGGACAGGGGGCGTAAGCGGCCCGTGGGGGAAATGGAATTGAAACGGTACGGACGCGAGTGCACTCGACAGAGCTGCCCCCGCTGTACAGAACACATGCTTCCCACACTCACTTCTCTGCCAATCATGACAGGACAGAGCTGCCCCCGCTGTACAGAACACATGCTTCCCACACTCACTTCTCTGCCAATCATGACAGGACAGAGCTGCCCCCGCTGTACAGAACACATGCTTCCCACACTCACTTCTCTGCCAATCATGACAGGACAGAGCTGCCCCCGCTGTACAGAACACATGCTTCCCACACTCACTTCTCTGCCAATCATGACAGGACAGAGCTGCCCCCGCTGTACAGAACACATGCTTCCCACACTCACTTCTCTGCCAATCATGACAGGACAGAGCTGCCCCCGCTGTACAGAACACATGCTTCCCACACTCACTTCTCTGCCAATCATGACAGGACAGAGCTGCCCCCGCTGTACAGAACACATGCTTCCCACACTCACTTCTCTGCCAATCATGACAGGACAGAGCTGCCCCCGCTGTACAGAACACATGCTTCCCACACTCACTTCTCTGCCAATCATGACAGGACAGAGCTGCCCCCGCTGTACAGAACACATGCTTCCCACACTCACTTCTCTGCCAATCATGACAGGACAGAGCTGCCCCCGCTGTACAGAACACATGCTTCCCACACTCACTTCTCTGCCAATCATGACAGGACAGAGCTGCCCCCGCTGTACAGAACACATGCTTCCCACACCCACTTCTCTGCCAATCATGACAGGACAGAGCTGCCCCCGCTGTACAGAACACATGCTTCCCACACTCACTTCTCTGCCAATCATGACAGGACAGAGCTGCCCCCGCTGTACAGAACACATGCTTCCCACACTCACTTCTCTGCCAATCATGACAGGACAGAGCTGCCCCCGCTGTACAGAACACATGCTTCCCACACTCACTTCTCTGCCAATCATGACAGGACAGAGCTGCCCCCGCTGTACAGAACACATGCTTCCCACATTCACTTCTCTGCCAATCATGACAGGACAGAGCTGCCCCCGCTGTACAGAACACATGCTTCCCACACTCACTTCTCTGCCAATCATGACAGGACAGAGCTGCCCCCGCTGTACAGAACACATGCTTCCCACACTCACTTCTCTGCCAATCATGACAGGACAGAGCTGCCCCCGCTGTACAGAACACATGCTTCCCACACTCACTTCTCTGCCAATCATGACAGGACAGAGCTGCCCCCGCTGTACAGAACACATGCTTCCCACACTCACTTCTCTGCCAATCATGACAGGACAGAGCTGCCCCCGCTGTACAGAACACATGCTTCCCACACTCACTTCTCTGCCAATCATGACAGGACAGAGCTGCCCCCGCTGTACAGAACACATGCTTCCCACACTCACTTCTCTGCCAATCATGACAGGACAGAGCTGCCCCCGCTGTACAGAACACATGCTTCCCACATTCACTTCTCTGCCAATCATGACAGGACAGAGCTGCCCCCGCTGTACAGAACACATGCTTCCCACACTCACTTCTCTGCCAATCATGACAGGACAGAGCTGCCCCCGCTGTACAGAACACATGCTTCCCACACTCACTTCTCTGCCAATCATGACAGGACAGAGCTGCCCCCGCTGTACAGAACACATGCTTCCCACACTCACTTCTCTGCCAATCATGACAGGACAGAGCTGCCCCCGCTGTACAGAACACATGCTTCCCACACTCACTTCTCTGCCAATCATGACAGGACAGAGCTGCCCCCGCTGTACAGAACACATGCTTCCCACACTCACTTCTCTGCCAATCATGACAGGACAGAGAGACCCCCAATGTTTCATTTATCTGGTCCCTTTTCCATTTCTTGACAACACTGCACGCCATTGGCGTATAACATAATAATAAATTCACGTCTTAAGCGTGAAAACGTACTAATGATGATTGTCCTAACAAAGTTTGATGTACAGCAGACACAACAAGTTTGGCATAAAAGTAGCAACAGTAAATGACGACATCAAGAAGAATGGGATACTATCTACAGCCATGCAACAACAACATATTTTACACACCATTTCGAGAACTTGAGGTGTCCTTCTCTTTAACTGGGCAGTCTTTATCTCGGTGTTCGCAATTGCCCAAAGGCTGTTGTCGATTCTTTGTCTTATCGTCGGTTTGTGCGGCATCTCCGCCTCCCATAACACTGATGCGGACAGAAGGTGCTAGCGAGGCTGCCATTAGACCTGTTAGCATGAACCGAGTATTTCAGTCTCCAAGCTGGACAACACGAGGAACCAACATTTGGTGCGAGGAAAGGAAGCATTCGTGAGGAATAACGACACATTGGATGAAACATTGGGAAGCTTTGGTAGAAGAACACATATCATGTATAATCGCTAGAATGTATAGTAAACACCTCTTCCAGATGGTTTGTAAGTTCCTGGTAGCGACGTGCGGATAGGGATTTTTGAACACGGGTCGGGTACTGTAAGTACCCTCCAGGCTCGAGTAGTGTAAAACAAACTAAACATTAATACCAACTTATCGATTAGACAAAATATACTAAATAAAATATAGTTGTCTACGAATCCACGAAATTTGAATCCAAATCTACTTCAACAGAATTGAATTTTCAATTTGCCGCCGTATTTTGCGTCATTTCCGCCAAGAACTAGGTAGAGTTCTGGCATATGGTCACCATCTTTCTTATATGAAGCAGTCATAACGTGGTTAGAAATCAGAATAAATCGCAAACTACTGTTATTCACCTACGTAAGTAATAATCAGGAAATACTATAAAGTAAGATAGAAGGTAAGTAATGCATCCTCATATGTTCCTCCCAAGGTTCCCAGTCTTCCATTGATCTTGACATCAATCACAACCTCAACAGTGTGTTGTGCTACCCGACCCCATTTTTTGGGGCATAATTTACGGCATGACCTGACCTCGGGTAAATTTTGTTACTCGAGAATACCCGTTTTTCGGCCACCCGCACATACCTAGTTGCGGATTATGACAACCTAACACCTTTACCTTGCATTGCCTATTTTTAAGTACAAAGAACACACTATTTATAAGTTTTAGACTTTGAATTAGCCTGCGCTAAAGTTCGAGCATGTTTAGCAAAGCTAATAACAAATGCAATGCTTAGTTTGATATCCCTCACACCAAAACTCCACAAATCCACTAGTCGTCCACTCGCATTGTTTAATTTGTATTTGCAACGAGGTGGGCGACATAGCTGGGGTCGGGGGCTTTGCAGCCAGAGGCAATATTGATGGTCCAGCATCATGTTTCATTGCCTAAAATGCATTTTGAGGTGATATGTTGTCATTAAAAACAATACAATAAAAGGCAATATTGCATAGCCTATGAATATGATTAATGAGCAAAGCGGTACTTTCGGATATAAAGTTTACTCCCAACCTATCGAAAGTCACTCGCAAGTTGCGAGCTAGCGAGTAGAATTCTGGAGGGTTGCTTTACACCCAAGACGACGTATGTAAGAGTTTCGGTGCGTAATACGATAACGGAACAATCAAGTGTGAACTAGGTGGAAAAGATGTCGATAGAGAAGATGTTTCACAACCCTTCATTATACATGTCAGCCCTACATATATCTACAATACAAAGATGATATTTAATAGTTGAATTGGCAATCTTTGATTTGAAATCAATCAAAACTTCACAAATGTTAAATTATTTTCAAAATAGCTCTTCACAAGACCCATGTTTAGGTTAATTCACCTTGAGATGACTAACTGACAGCTTCACAACATACGAGGACCAAGGTCAGCTCACCTCGACTCCATCATTATCCATACCTACAAACTACGTACAGCAAGAATACCAAAGGAATATGGTCAGGATGTGGTATCAAAACGTGTCTTTGGTTTTTGGATGTGGATGATAATCGAATTAATCACGTATCAATTAGGGATGTGTAAGCACAAGAAAATTCAAGTTGAGTAGGCTACCAATTGAGTTTTACACAGAACTGTACTAGGATTAGAGTATTCCAACCAATATATTTAAATGAAAAGTCTTGCAGAAAAGTTGCAACTACGTTATCGACTAACCAGCCGATCCGCAGTGAAAGCAACCCAGCAACCCAGAATGCATTCGGCAATGGCTTCTTGTTGTGATTTAAGGCTTGCAACTTGTGAAATGAATTATGTTTTTAATTGTTTTAACACAAAACCCTACGATCCTTTCGAATTATCTGGTGGCATAAAATTATTCAACCTGTGATCAGATTTATGCATTTTACGTCGTTTTCATCCAGCGCTTGGAACATGATTGAAAGACACGGAAAGAACAATACTAAGCCACGCCCATCTACGTCACCAACCATTTGGAAATCTCTCACTGGTCGACTGGCCGATTAGTTGCCGATCTGTTGCCGATTAGTCAGAGATGCACCGTCAAACATAACATGTAATGAGGGAGGAACAAATTCTCACTGCTCGATTAAAACTTGAGTTTGATGATAAATAGAGTTAAACCAGTTCGTAGCAATGGCGAGGTCTAAATGATGATCTTACAAAAGAACCTTCTTCTTGACTCAATACTCACGAGTAGTCGACAACTTGACTCAATACTCACGAGTAGTCGACAACTTGACTCAATACTCACGAGTAGTCGACAACTTGACTCAATACTCACGAGTAGTCGACAACTTGACTCAATACTCACGAGTAGTCGACAACTTGACTCAATACTCACGAGAAGTCGACAACTTGACTCAATACTCACGAGTAGTCCACAACTTGACTCGAACCAAAAAGTACTACTCGCACATTTCTAATCAGTGGTGTAACTAAGGGGTGGTTTAGGGGTTTTAAACCCCCCCCGAAACTACATCGAGAATGATTTTACTTAATACTACATTCGTTCTTACCGATCGGTCTCTCAAACGATTTTAAAACTAAAGACATGTTTGAAGAGGCATTAAAAAACTACGAATGGGGATCTAATCTATTAGGCCTTTTTTGCAACAGAATAAAAATTTCACTAGTGCAAATTCAATATAGACATACACAAACAACGGGGAAAAGTATGTTTTTAGCATTTTTTTATGGGGACATTGGGTAAGCTAATTTGAAACTGAGTGATCCCCACAATACCATAACCCGAAAGTGTATATACAAAACATGTCAACCTGTGGCCAGGGTGGGAGGAGGTGAGAGGTGGCTGAACTGGCAGACGGGACACAGTGCGACAGGTACGAGCGGGAGACCATTGGCACAATATTCCCATTCGTACATTCGTTTTTACCTAACAGTCTCACAAACGATTTTAAAACTAAAGATATGTTTGAAGAGTCCTTAAAAAACTACGATTAGGGATCTATTCCAAATTTTATTATTAGGTCTTTAATTGCAACAGAATATAAATTCCACTAGTGCAAATTCAATATAGACATACACAAACAACGGAGAAAAGTCTATCTTTAGCATTTTTTTAGGGGGACATCGGGTTAAGCTAATTTGAAATTGAGTGATCCCTACAATACCATGACCCGAAAGTGTATATATATTTTTATATATATATATATATATATATATATTATATTGAACAACCATAAAACATTAAAAACACAATTTATATGCAATTCTTATGAATTATAACTATGATTAATACCTACCGTAACACTGTAACTTCAATATAATACAAACAAACGAGAAGTGGTTCGAGTAGTATTCTTTGAGTCTAAAAAGCACGAAATAATTATAAAAGTGAAAAAAAATTTCGCCTTCGGCGAAATGGCCTCCAGCGGCTGGGGCTTTGCCCCAGATCCCTTTCGGTCCCCTCATCTCACTTTTCCCTAATTAACCCCCCCCCCCGAAATAATTCCTAGTTACGCCACTGTTTGTAATATCAATAGAATCACGATATGCAATATCATATGTAATAGACTGAGTGATTTATATAAAAGTAATGATATAAAAGAACTGAAAAAAAGGACTGAGACAGATATTGAAAGGTATAGGAATTTAGTTAATAGAAATGTACTTGCATTTAAGAATCAGTTTTAGTGGATCATATTTTATTGCATCTCGAACGTTCGCTCCTTCAGTGCACCTGTACTAAAAGAAGTAAACACATTATCTACAAATGAATTTCAGAGAAAAGTTTCAAGGTACCTTCAGTGCACCTGTACTAAAAGAAGTAAACACATACGACACAAATGAGTTTCAGAGAAAAATTGTCGAAAACACATTATTGCGTAAATGAGTTTTTAATAAGTTTCAAAGAAAAAGTTAAGTTTAGAGTCAGTAGCCTTGAGAAAATCACACCTCCACGCTTGACCAAAGCCAATAGGAACCACGCACTATAGCACCCATTAGCCACAACCAATAGAATTAATGTTATCAAAATTACGCAGTATTAGAGGAAAAACCCTTACGCAACTCTTCCAAAAAAAGTAGCCTTGAAAATTCATATAAAAACCCCTTAAAGCACAAACAAAAAAAAGTGAAGAGTTGAGTTGAGAACAGAACAGGGAGTACAGGACAGGAGAGAAATCATGTAAGTTTTGGTACAGTAATCCTTGTGCAATGTTAAGTTCAAGTTAATTTTCATTTTGTTAAAAACTACAAAATATGGTGATGGGCTATAAAGGAATTTAATCTAGTAAATAAGTTACTGTAGGCCTGAACATAGAAATTCCATAACATCCAGGCAAGCTATGAATTATTGTAGAACATAGTGCATTTTATGTTGTTATTAAACTTGATTTATGATGTTTACGTTAATAATTGCTACCCTGAAGGATTGTTCCACGAACCGCCCTTCCATGCTACCATAGTTGATAGAGTGGACCAAAATTCGAATCCTAAGGGTTAGTGGAGCCCTTGTGGTGTGAAACCCGTTGTTAGTACGGCCATTTGCTTGAGACTTCTCGAGCAGGGTTCGAGCCCGAGTCCGCATTATTACACATAGGCCTACGCTATCAGTGAAGGTTAGGACATTCTTCATTAGGACGCTGGGACAGCAGATTGGCTTAGAGAAAACACTCTGGTTGCCTTACGATATGAATTTTAGTATCGATAAGCAGGCCAGTTAAATCGATTATCGATTTGAAAAAAAAAATGGATAGCTAATCGAATCAAAATTGTTATGTCCTCCGTAGGCGTTTTACGAGAGCATATTTCATTTCCTTGTATGTGTTTGCTTCTTAGGTCTATGTTTTTAAATAAATTAGAGGCTCGGTGATAAATTTGGGGGGGGGGGGGGAGGCAGCGGCACTGGTTGGGCGATTTGGGGTGGAAACAGGTTCATTGTAGAGTAGTGAATGATCGAAGGTTGAGGCTGCGTAGGCCTACGGGCGTAACGAGCAGTAAATTCAAAATCTCGAGCGGCGATAATCGATCCTCGAAGACTTAATCGATTATCGATCGTTTAAGAAGATAATCGTATCGATCAATATATCGATTATCAAACGGCAACACTAGAAAACACAGATAATAGACGTACTTGCCTATGGAGGACGAGGCAGTACTTGCCCCCCCAAGAAGTAGTTCTCCTGACAGGAAGCTGTTGGTGTTATTACGCAGCACATCGGCTTAGAGAAAACACAGATAATAGAGAGGTACTTGCCTATGGAGGACGAGGCAGTACTTGCCCCCCCAAGAAGTAGTTCTCCTGACAGGAAGCTGTTGGTGTTATTACGCAGCAGATCCGCCCCCTCCCGCATCCGATCCAGCACTTCCACTGCCTCCGCAGAGAGAAGGTGGTGTTCCGGGGTGGACGCAGACATCTGTAGCTTGTTGCCTCGAACATACTGCGACTTGTTCAACGCTGTGTGGACGGACAAAACAATATGAGTAACAATATCAATAGTGATTGTGTTTGTGTGGCTTGAAAATATACATACTCAGTGCTGAACCCGATGCAGATGTGTTAGTCTTAGATAGTGAGCTGTCCACACTAGAATGAAGTGAGGAAGCATTGGCCAGCGACTTATTACCCCCGTAGTTCTCTTCGGGTGCCGGCTGAGGTCGGCAGTGCCGGTTACTCACACCGGCAGTATCTAAAACAATCAATGCATACACTCAATTAGAACTGAATGGACCCTTAGTAATTAGCTACCACACGTGAACGTACCAATTACAGATTCTCGTGTGACGTACAATATATGTACAATATATCTAGAATGATGCTAGGTGTAAAAAATGTTGCAAGTTACATTATTATTATTATAATGCAATTTCTTTGTAAATTATCAATTTTTATAGGTTTTACTAGGTAAGTGCCAATACTATAAGTTGCATTCTATATATAGGCTACATGTTAAAATTATAAATAAATACCATGGGTTGTTATGTCACGTCTACTGCACTTACTTGTCATATTACTTCACCTATATATACTAGTGGTGTCAAACGATATCGATAATTCGATACGATATCGATATCGCACGAAAATCGCCGTTAATTTCGATATCGATATGGTAGCGTCATATGGAAAATATCGCGATATTGTGGTCAACTTAAAATATTAAAATATTTCCGCTTTGGTCTGCAGTATGCATTGCTGCAGTATGCGTTGCTGCAGCTTGTCACTGAGTACCAACCCCCCTCCCCCCCAGCCCTCGATATCATTGTCAACTTGAAGTATTTCTCCCATGGTTTGCAGTACGCGTTGCTGCAGTTTGTAACTGGACATCATTTTATCATCATGTGGAGGGGCCACACAGATGGCTGCACGGGCCGGCGGGTTCCCTTTGTTTGCGTCGAGACATTTGATCCATTCAACTATTTGTACCTGGAACCCCGAATTCTTTCCGAGAAGAATGTTGCTGTTTAGATGTTGTGTTGATACTTTTACGGCTGTCAATAGCGGATGCCCGACACGTGACTAAAGTGTATTCCAACGAATGAATTCACTGCCGTTTTTGCACGCAACTGCTATGCGCGCCAAGGGTCTTCCCCCACCACCCGGCCGCGCGCTCAGAGTGAGAGACTGCTCGTAAATTATACCTGTCCTGTCCTGTTGTAAATGTCCTCTATTCATACTGTAGTCACCAACCATCTTCCACGGCAAATTGAAACGGCCCAGTTCAGGCTAAAAACGCAGCACGATCTTCTAGGGAAGCATCTCCACCGAATAGGGGTGTTTGAGACGAGTACCTGCAAGCTGTGTGGAAATGGGGAGCAGGATAGGAGCCACCTGTTTGTATGTCCAAAACTGGCAGGGGAACGTGACGCAATGCCAAGCGGCATGAAGAGGGTGGAGAAAGAAGCGTGTCTCTACTGGTTGACCAGATCCAGCATGATGGCATAATAGCCAAATGTGGGCATTTGAGAAGAAGAAGATACTGTAGTCACACATACAAAATCCACAGATTCATTATTTCGTAAGTTTTAACACGTTATTTGGATTCTTGAATAAAAACCAATACGTTTCCATGTTTGAATCGTCCTAATAGGCCAACAGCTTCATAAAGAAGAAACAGTCACTACTTTGCCGTATACTCTCAGTCACTATACAAATGCATTACTTAGGAGTTATTATAAATTATTGTAAATTATAAATACAAATTTATTTTTATTTTATTTATTTTGTTTTATTATTTAAAACAGGAAATTCTGCGACATGTGTAAAGTTTTAACTCTTTTTTATTGACTGACAGTTTCCGTCATGGTGTTTGTTATATGTTTTTATCACTCATTTGTTCATTTGTTTATATTTATCTTCAGTGCTTAATTAAACCATGTTTGTATTATTCGTCATTTGTGGGTTCTGTACCTGTTGAGAGTTGATGTTATGCAATAAACAAATAGGCCTAAATAAATAACTAAACTTGGTATACATAACATTTCACAGATCATGCACGAAGGCATTCGCACACTAAAATAGAAACTTGTTTTCACTTTATGAGCCATATAGTGTAAATACAAGTGTTCATAGTCGACCCCTACCCCATTAGAAATCTGTATAAACTGTTGCTAATTATTTTATACGTGATATTTTCCATACAAAAAAACCCTAGCAAATAGTGTTGAGTTCTAATGCAATTAATTATCGACTCTGAATTCGTACGGACCTCAGTCTTATGCACTCTGCTGATACACACCCACGCACGAGTAGATTATTATAATTTAGTTGTACAATAAACATTAAATCCGTCGTCTCACGTCGAAGACACGAAACCGTCGACTAATCTTTCCAACAAAAGGCAATTATTTAACAAAAGAGCATTGAAGATGTTGTTTCCCTGCCAGATGTCATTTTTCGATGTCGCCAAGTCACTTACAGGTGTATCGCCGATCGCGGGACATTCAACTTTCTTTCAAAATATACTAAGGGGTAGGACGAGTGACAAAAGAATGCGTTGATGAGTAACGGTGATGTGACAATTGTGTAAGGAAGGGTTGGTCAGTTAGAGGTGACTGACCCGCTTATTCCGCACGTGCGATTTGGGATTTGCCGATGGTTCGCCGTTTTCGACTTTGAAAGAATGATCATCATAATTTACGTATTATAACTTGGATAATCTTCCATCTATAGGCCTATTATGCCCATTATGCCTATTATTATGCCTATTATGCCACTTTCCACATCCAATTAACGTATGTGTTGTGATTAATCGGTTACGTCATCTGAAGAAGTTATTCATACCGTATTGAAGTGTCAGTATTATCTTCTTGTGATGTAGTCGGTCTATTGGGACGTTTCAAACATAAAAACGTGTTGATTTTTATTCAAGAATCCAAATAATTGGTTAAAAGTTAAGAAATTTTGAATCTGTAGATTTTGTATGTGTTACTGAAGCGATTAACTGTATCAATAGAGACTGAATAGAGGGCATCTTGACAGGAATAATTTACGGTCAGTCCCTCGAACTCGCCGCGCGGCCGAGTAGTGGGGGAAGACCCTTGGCGGGGTCGGAGGGGAAATGCGGCTACGTCAGTGAATTCTTTCAGTGGAATACACTTTAGATGTCATCACGCGAATTCAAGCCTTTATCGCACTGCAGGCCACGGGCGGAAAATATTCAAGTTGATAGTGATATCCCGGGGTAAGGGTGGGGGGGGGGGGGTATAGATGTGAAGACACTAACTGCAGGAACACGTACTGCTGGCCACGGCCAAAATACTGCTGGCCACGGCGAAAACACTTTAAATTGACTACGATTTCTTAATTTCTTATGTATTGTTTTATTACCGCCGAAAAAAAAATCGATATCGCGATATCGATGTCAATTTTTTAATATCGATGTAGCGATACGATATCGGCAAAATGGCGCCGATATCGATATTGAAAAAAATATTGTTTGACACCACTAATATATACATATATATATTTTGTAGGGCTGTGCGGGTAGCCCAAAATTCGGGCCGGGCTCGGGCCTGTAGTGAAAGCCCGAGTTACTAATTTATCGCCCGAAATTCGGGTCGGGCTCGGGCTTTTGTCTTCCTTTTAAACGGAAATGAGGCAAGTAGTATTTTCCACAGTAAGAAGAGCGGCAAATGAAGACTTCAAAGCCATTGATGGTCTGTGGGGGTTGGCCACATGTCAATCATAGCCACATGGGGTAGTTGGTTTGCAATTACGTTGACCCAACCCGTCTGCTATCTGCTTGTGGGTCGCTGGCGCCCGGAAGAGTTGGTGAGGGGGGGGGGGAGGGAGATAAATAATTCCATTCAACTCGACTAAGTTGGAATTCCGATGTCTGGCGCAGTCCACATCATATCACGGGACGTATTATCTGTGGTCTTGTCTTATCAAGCGGACAATAACATGGGAGGTTTGGGAGTTTTATCAAAAGCCATAAATAATGCAAAATGATTGAATGGGAATGCCATGCAAACGAAACAATAACGTAACGGCCTAACGGGAGAAGTACAACTATGTACAGTAGAACCGCCTTTGTACGTTTCGCTTTTCTACGTTTTTTACGTTTTTGCGTTTTTTTTTTTTTACGAGGTCCCGGCGAAGCCTTATGGCATTTCTGCATAATTTATTTCTTTAATACGTTTCCCAATATTACGTTTTTTACGTTAATGCGTTTCAAAAATCAGTCCGTCAAGGTAATTAGATCCTATAGTACGTTTTCTGTGTTCTCATAATCGGTTTTTCCGGCCAGCCAGTGAGTCGAATTACAAGTTGTTATTGTTCAAGCCGACCACGTTAGTCATTCATTCATCCTAGTTATGCAAAGCGCCCCCCCCCCCCCCCCCCACCCCCTTCCCTCGCTCAACACAATGCAATCCAGCGGCCAGTGAGTGCCTTGACCTTGACCAGCTGCATCTCGTTCCGCGTGGGGGGGGGGGTCTCTGAAATGGTCGTTTTATCTACGATCTCGGCTGCCGGCACTGAGGTTCTTTACCTGCTTACCATAAATAACAAACCCTCGTCCAGTGGTCCTCTTTACAAAAGGCTTTTGTCAAACTACAGAGATAATTAAACATTGCCCTCGCACTTCGACTACTTTTTTTATCCTAAGTATAGAAAACAATATTTTTACCCACTCGAGTTTTTTATAACACGTCATCACAGCCTAGTCTAGCTGCATGACCTTGCTTGGTCGCCAGGCCTCCCTTACGAGTTACGACCCTTCTTAGATAAGAATGAAGAATGGTGTCGGGGGGGGGGGGGGGAGAGCTTTTACAAGATTTTAAGTGTTAGGAACTCGGGTCCCTCGAAAACGTACAAAGGAGAGGTTTCACTGTAATATTGTAGGCTGTAACAGCAGTCCAGTAATTGTAGGTAAGATGGGATTGAAGCTATGACTTGGGCATAATTATGTTGGTTTACAGGCCAATACATAATGATTCAAAACACAAAACATGTTTTTTTTTTTACTTTTTATAATGCCTGGACAATTTGTACGCTCAATAGAGATGAAGTGAAAGAGGACCCGAACACACGGCGTCCTCCTCCCCCCCCCCCCCCCTCCCTCTCTCTCCACCCACTACAACCACTCTGACTCATTCAGTCATTCTCGTATTGTGCCGAGAAGCACAAGACTATGAATGAGGAAGATGTCTTGGGGTTTCCCCCTCCCACCTGCACCAATTGAACCTAGGTAATAAATTTGTGGGACAAAGCAGATCTGTTACAAAAGAATGCTCACTGGTAGGGCTCAGAGATGACAGGTAAGGAGGAAAAGCACTTTAAAACGATATAATCTGTATTTCCTGTGCAAAAAGGTGGGATACACGTTTATTTGTAAAAGCCCGAGCCCGAGCCCGAAACAATAGGTTGAGCCCGAGCCCGAGCCCGAGCCCGGCCCGAACGTAAAAAGGGCGGCCCGCACAGCCCTAATATTTTGTAATCAATATCACGTTTTCACATTTATGACATTCATTTTTTCTTGGCTCCTCAAAAACATTCTAACAAAATTTAGACAAAAGTTGACTGTATCTAAAACCACGGATCGTATTACACGTTTATTAGCTAAGCAAAAATCAAACCAATACAGATACCTATTTTATTTGATAGTAGCTAGATTGGTCAAATATTTTTTTGATAGCAAGACATTGTTGCATTATGTCCCTAAGGGTGAATCTAGCTTACCGGTTTGGCTTCTCCTCGGTTCGTCCAAGGCCATCGTCTCGACAATGGTAGCGAGATCGGTGGCGGGGATCGACAGGTCACTGTGATGCACAACCACCGACAGTTCATTGGCCGACACAGACTGGCCTTCTCCAGTGACGGCCACCAGTGCCTCCGCACGGGCCACGGAGATGACAGAGTCTGCGATGGCCTCCGCAGCTTGCTAAAACCAGATACAGCTTGATCATTAATATCCCCTCTGCGGGTCAGGTACGGGTAGTACAGGTCGAGTCACTTCAAATAGGCTTTATTTCAAGTGGAGTTTTTTCTCCAAAGAAAAGACAACACACATTTTTCCAATATTTAGTATGTTCAGGTAACGAAATAAATAAAAATAACTAAAATAAATATTTAAAATTTTTAAAAAGGAGGGTTTGGCAAATGTGACACTGGAAATTTTCAGACATGTTTCTGTATGCTACCCCCCCCCCCCCCCCCCCCCTCCCCGCAATGTAATTTCCATGTTTACAAATAATAAGTTGCCAGTGTCAAGCGCATAGGTAGGTAACAACACTTAAAAATGGTAAATAAAAACCCGAAAAGCGGTATAAAAAATGTGTAAATGCGCTCTCTGCAGTGAAAGGGGCAAGGATAAAGGCGCCCCCACCCACGTTAAAACTTTTCGTGAATTTGGCCGGGCCCCAAAATAACACATCTAAATTATTTTTAAGGAAATCATTTGAACTGGTGTTTGCAAAAACCAAGCCGTAAGAAGTATAAAAGTGGTTCACCTTGGCAGCGAGATTGTCGGCAGATGCGGCCTGGTCAGTGCTCGCCACAGAAGCCCTCGTCTGGTTGTCAGTAGCGTCCGGCAGACTTGGCGTGGAGCTGGACTTGCGTGTGTAGAGACACGTGCGAGAGTCAACGTTACGCAGCGCGCGACTGTTGCACACGCTCGTAGCCTTAGAGACGTTGGTGGAGCAGCCCGCCAACAACAACTGAGACGGACTTCCCACCAGCTGGTCACATTCGGAGGCCAGACGCAGGTCGAACTTGCCTTCCGCCCCCATGCGGTAAGAGTTGGCCCCACCATGGTCCCAGGTCACGTCGATCCAGCCTGGAACAACGTACACTATTGCAGGCCTACACTATTGCAGGCCTACACTATTGCAGGCCTACACTATTGCAGGCCTACACTATTGCCTTCCGCCCCCATGCGGTAAGAGTTGGCCCCGCCATGGTCCCAGGTCACGTCCATCCAGCCTGGAACAACGTACACTATTGCAGGCCTACACTATTGCAGGCCTACACTATTGCAGGCCTACACTATTGCAGGCCTACACTATTGCCTTCCGCCCCCATGCGGTAAGAGTTGGCCCCACCATGGTCCCAGGTCACGTCGATCCAGCCTGGAACAACGTACACTATTGCAGGCCTACACTATTGCAGGCCTACACTATTGCAGGCCTACACTATTGCAGGCCTACACTATTGCAGGCCTACACTATTGCAGGCCTACACTATTGCAGGCCTACACTATTGCAGGCCTACACTATTGCAGGCCTACACTATTGCAGGCCTACACTATTGCCTTCCGCCCCCATGCGGTAAGAGTTGGCCCTGCCATGGTCCCAGGTCACGTCCATCCAGCCTGGAACAACGTACACTATTGCAGGCCTACACTATTGCAGGCCTACACTATTGCAGGCCTACACTATTGCAGGCCTACACTATTGCAGGCCTACACTATTGCCTTCCGCCCCCATGCGGTAAGAGTTGGCCCTGCCATGGTCCCAGGTCACGTCGATCCAGCCTGGAACAACGTACACTATTGCAGGCCTACACTATTGCAGGCCTACACTATTGCAGGCCTACACTATTGCCTTCCGCCCCCATGCGGTAAGAGTTGGCCCCGCCATGGTCCCAGGTCACGTCCATCCAGCCTGGAACAACGTACACTATTGCAGGCCTACACTATTGCAGGCCTACACTATTGCAGGCCTACACTATTGCAGGCCTACACTATTGCCTTCCGCCCCCATGCGGTAAGAGTTGGCCCCGCCATGGTCCCAGGTCACGTCCATCCAGCCTGGAACAACGTACACTATTGCAGGCCTACACTATTGCAGGCCTACACTATTGCAGGCCTACACTATTGCCTTCCGCCCCCATGCAGTAAGAGTTGGCCCCGCCATGGTCCCAGGTCACGTCCATCCAGCCTGGAACAACGTACACTATTGCAGGCCTACACTATTGCAGGCCTACACTATTGCAGGCCTACACTATTGCAGGCCTACACTATTGCCTTCCGCCCCCATGCGGTAAGAGTTGGCCCCGCCATGGTCCCAGGTCACGTCCATCCAGCCTGGAACAACGTACACTATTGCAGGCCTACACTATTGCAGGCCTACACTATTGCAGGCCTACACTATTGCAGGCCTACACTATTGCCTTCCGCCCCCATGCGGTAAGAGTTGGCCCCGCCATGGTCCCAGGTCACGTCCATCCAGCCTGGAACAACGTACACTATTGCAGGCCTACACTATTACAGGCCTACACTATTGCAGGCCTACACTATTGCAGGCCTACACTATTACAGGCCTACACTATTGCAGGCCTACACTATTGCCTTCCGCCCCCATGCGGTAAGAGTTGGCCCCGCCATGGTCCCAGGTCACGTCCATCCAGCCTGGAACAACGTACACTATTGCAGGCCTACACTATTGCAGGCCTACACTATTGCAGGCCTACACTATTGCCTTCCGCCCCCATGCGGTAAGAGTTGGCCCTGCCATGGTCCCAGGTCACGTCGATCCCGCCTGCAACAACGTACACTATTGCAGGCCTACACTATTGCAGGCCTACACTATTGCAGGCCTACACTATTGCAGGCCTACACTATTGCAGGCCTACACTATTGCAGGCCTACACTATTGCAGGCCTACACTATTGCAGGCCTACACTATTGCAGGCCTACACTATTGCCTTCCGCCCCCATGCGGTAAGAGTTGGCCCCGCCATGGTCCCAGGTCACGTCGATCCAGCCTGGAACAACGTACACTATTGCAGGCCTACACTATTGCAGGCCTACACTATTGCCTTCCGCCCCCATGCGGTAAGAGTTGGCCCCGCCATGGTCCCAGGTCACGTCCATCCAGCCTGGAACAACGTACACTATTGCAGGCCTACACTATTGCAGGCCTACACTATTGCAGGCCTACACTATTGCAGGCCTACACTATTGCAGGCCTACACTATTGCCTTCCGCCCCCATGCGGTAAGAGTTGGCCCCGCCATGGTCCCAGGTCACGTCCATCCAGCCTGGAACAACGTACACTATTGCAGGCCTACACTATTACAGGCCTACACTATTGCAGGCCTACACTATTGCCTTCCGCCCCCATGCGGTAAGAGTTGGCCCCGCCATGGTCCCAGGTCACGTCGATCCAGCCTGGAACAACGTACATTATTGCAGGCCTACACTATTGCAGGCCTACACTATTGCCTTCCGCCCCCATGCGGTAAGAGTTGGCCCCGCCATGGTCCCAGGTCACGTCCATCCAGCCTGGAACAACGTACACTATTGCAGGCCTACACTATTGCAGGCCTACACTATTGCAGGCCTACACTATTGCCTTCCGCCCCCATGCGGTAAGAGTTGGCCCTGCCATGGTCCCAGGTCACGTCGATCCAGCCTGGAACAACGTACACTATTGCAGGCCTACACTATTGCAGGCCTACATCACTATTGCCCACACTCTGTTACTCAAGTTGGATTTTATTTAATTTTACTGTGGCTCCAGATTTGATGGCAAAATTAAGATGTTCATCAAATTATGAAGCCTTATTTATTTCCAAAATTTGTTTCAGTTATAAAAATTGCCTCTAGTTGATTTCTAGCCCGTCGAGACATTTACAATTCTTGCCCACAGTAAACTGCCAAGTCTTAATATAATAGTTTACCACAGGATAGAAAAGGGTGACCAATTACCACATGCCTGGAAAGTTTCCTTTAAAATTCAACACACCACAGAACGGCGTGTCAAGTAAATGGAGAGGTTGCATTATGTATCATGGGCCACGGCAGATCAGTTAGAGTTGTTATTCTCATGTACCGTTATGTAACTCTCCGGTGATGGTGCCTTCGCCCGGAGGACTTCCATCCTGGTCACGCCACTTCCAGTCCAGCCCGCGCACAACTCGGGCTCCGATCAGAAGATGCTTCAGCACTTGACTGCGCAACATTCGTCGCTGCCTTCGTAGGTTGGCCTCTGCCTCTTTTACAGCCTTGCCCAGGTCTTCACACACGCCCGTCACTATGCCGTACAACTCCAAGCCTGAAACAGTCCACACGTGGCTATCAACACCTCACTTAAACAATGATGTAACATGAACAACAATATTGGTAGATGAAAACATGGAGAAGAAAATATGAAGGTTAACAAATAATAGACCGAGGTCAGGGAGAATAAATCATTGCAGTAATAACTATGAAGGCCGTTTTAGATTCTAGTAACATAATCCTCCCTGTCCGGAAGGGATGTTCTAGTTGTTAAATAATATGAGGTCTGACCTGCCCACTGAATTGTAACCGGTACCTGGGTGTTGGAAGGATCATATGGCAGACATTTTTCAAATACATTTTAATGAAGATTAACCAGGCTTTAATGCTTGCGTACATACTTGTTAACGTTAAAACTTCCTGGAAAATGAGAATTCTATAGTTAAGTATTTCTAAAGAGGGTAGGTTACCAGAGAGACTAAGGTAATGCGTCTGTCCGGAAGCGTTCTTGCCAGTCTGTTGAAGGCGAACGTGTCTCCACCCCTGGGTTTCGTCCTCCGGTGTCTCCAAGCCCCAGGTGCAAGTGGAGCCGGGTTCGTTCAACGCACTGTCGTCAATATGAGTGTGGATCGTCGTCCATATCACACCGTCCTTGGAGACCTAAACAAGTACAACATATGCACGTTATGCTTGCGTTGCTTGGAGACAAATACACATTGGTATCCGTAACGTGACCAGGAGTGCAGTTCTGAATGGGAGACGATAAGTTTATCACCGGTTTCGGTCGTTACAAGAAGGCGATGGATGACCCAATCACTGCCTTTGCATTCGTCTCAGTAACGATCAAAACTGGTGATAAGTGATATGCTGCTATGTAACTAGACCAAAGCTTCATAACATAACCTACAATAACATAACTGTCTGGCCTAGGCTTAAACATTCTAGGTTTATAGGCCTAACAAGACAGTCAATAACTATTCAAATATTGTTCTTAACAGCAATAGGCATACTGACCAAAACTGAAGCTAAATTAGGCCAACTGAAATAAAACATGGTAATGAAACTTGTCAAATATTTTGATAGGCCAAATAAATATTTTGATATGCTTAAATTTCTTCCTCATATAAGAACTACACCAGTTCACTGTGGCAAACATCACACTAGTCTATTTAATGGCCGAAAAAGAGGTTAGGCCTACACATCTGCTGCTTCTCTCACAGATTATTGGACCAGTATTTAGTTTAGGAAAGAGTGATAGGTAGAGATGTGCAAAAATGTTTTTTTAATTAGGGGAATTTCGTTTTAAAAAAAGCAAATAGTGGTGTTTTGTGTTTTTATCGTTTTAATATAAATCGTGTTATTTATACATGTAATGGCCCTAATTAACTGATTTGAACAAATGCAATATGTAATTTGAAACTTTTTAAGTATGAAATTTATAATACAAGCCTAGGTTGTGTGTGGCTGTATCAGAGTGGTAGTGAGCGGGTACCTACCTGGAAGAGCCAGTTCCGCAACGCAGAGCGTCCGTAGCCCCTGGCGTGACGGAGAGTGTAGCACGTGGGGATGAGCCACACCCCTAGGTCACTCATACAAGCCTAGGTTGTGTGTGGCTGTATCAGAGTGGTAGTGAGCGGGTACCTACCTGGAAGAGCCAGTTCCGCAACGCAGAGCGTCCGTAGCCCCTGGCGTGACGGAGAGTGTAGCACGTGGGGATGAGCCACACCCCTAGGTCACTCATACAAGCCTAGGTTGTGTGTGGCTGTATCAGAGTGGTAGTGAGCGGGTACCTACCTGGAAGAGCCAGTTCCGCAACGCAGAGCGTCCGTAGCCCCTGGCGTGACGGAGAGTGTAGCACGTGGGGATGAGCCACACCCCTAGGTCACTCATACAAGCCTAGGTTGTGTGTGGCTGTATCAGAGTGGTAGTGAGCGGGTACCTACCTGGAAGAGCCAGTTCCGCAACGCAGAGCGTCCGTAGCCCCTGGCGTGACGGAGAGTGTAGCACGTGGGGATGAGCCACACCCCTAGGTCACTCATACAAGCCTAGGTTGTGTGTGGCTGTATCAGAGTGGTAGTGAGCGGGTACCTACCTGGAAGAGCCAGTTCCGCAACGCAGAGCGTCCGTAGCCCCTGGCGTGACGGAGAGTGTAGCACGTGGGGATGAGCCACACCCCTAGGTCGATGGCAAACCACGCCCGCTTGTCGTCGTTAGTGTGGCAATTGAGAGCAGACGGATCACGGCTGAGAATGTCTTCCAGCCGTCCGTAAGGTAGATTACGACCGTCGGACGAAGTCACCACAACCAGGCCAAACTGACCGGGGTTCACCCACTCTGGACACGTCCTGCACAAGATAATAATGATAATGTAGCCGTGTGCTTGTAAAACTTATATCCAGAGGTCCGGGAAATGACATTAATAATTCAAATTTATGGCTTAAATCATTTCTTAAATTATATTTTATCGCACAAGTATAGTAATTCATCGTAAACATTTCAAATGAGAACTGATAATTTTCATGAAATTCAAACATATCTAAGTAAATTTTCTTCCCAGAATTGGGAATACATCATATTAGATTGGTGATCGTCGAAAACGACATCGAAAAGCACCCTAATTTATGCAAACCAATATTATAACAAAATAAAGCCACAATTTCAACTTCTTCCTGTGTAGTAGCAAGTATTCGAATTTTTTCTTCACATATCGATCTAACACGGTATCAACTAGAAGTACCGACTTACTTTCCGTTGGTTCCGATCCAGAAGACGAGACCGTTCTCGTCGAAGTCCTGCGAGTGTTTGAAGGTGACGGGCGAGCTCTCCTTCAGCTTCTTGACAAAGAGGAACGAGGGTCGATCGTAGTCGTACCACTGCTTGGCGACCATCTTGAGCAGATAGCGCTCCAGCTGGGCGACGGTGCTCAGAGGTTCCATCTTGAGGCTGCGGCCAGAGCGGTCGATCAACGAGCCCTCGCTCGGCGCTTTCTCCAGGCGGAAACGCAACCGCCGCGTCAGGATCTAAACCAGACCAGGTCTTGATAAGATAAAGCCTCCGCCTATTCAATTTTGAATTTTTGTGTGCGGATCAAATAATTCCACCTAAAATAACTGTGGTATCGTGACCCTGCCATTTGTCGGCATTAAATCTCTTGGTTGCAGCAATTCCCCATCGCTGACACTCTCACCTTCAAACGACAGGCAATCAAGAGCCTTACCTGTAAGCCGTAGCTGGCGGCAAGCGTGTGGTACAGGTAGACGGGCAACCAAGAGCCTTACCTGTAAGCCGTAGCTGGCGGCAAGCGTGTGGTACAGGTAGACGGGCAACCAAGAGCCTTACCTGTAAGCCGTAGCTGGCGGCAAGCGTGTCATACAGGTAGACGGGCAACCAAGAGCCTTACCTGTAAGCCGTAGCTGGCGGCAAGCGTGTGGTACAGGTAGACGGGCAACCAAGAGCCTAACCTGTAAGCCGTAGCTGGCGGCAAGCGTGTGGTACAGGTAGACGGGCAACCAAGAGCCTTACCTGTAAGCCGTAGCTGGCGGCAAGCGTGTGGTACAGGTAGACGGGCAACCAAGAGCCTTACCTGTAAGCCGTAGCTGGCGGCAAGCGTGTGGTACAGGTAGACGGGCAACCAAGAGCCTTACCTGTAAGCCGTAGCTGGCGGCAAGCGTGTGGTACAGGTAGACGGGCAACCAAGAGCCTTACCTGTAAGCCGTAGCTGGCGGCAAGCGTGTGGTACAGGTAGACGGGCAACCAAGAGCCTTACCTGTAAGCCGTAGCTGGCGGCAAGCGTGTGGTACAGGTAGACGGGCAACCAAGAGCCTTACCTGTAAGCCGTAGCTGGCGGCAAGCGTGTGGTACAGGTAGACGGGCAACCAAGAGCCTTACCTGTAAGCCGTAGCTGGCGGCAAGCGTGTCATACAGGTAGACGGGCAACCAAGAGCCTTACCTGTAAGCCGTAGCTGGCGGCAAGCGTGTCATACAGGTAGACGGGCAACCAAGAGCCTTACCTGTAAGCCGTAGCTGGCGGCAAGCGTGTGGTACAGGTAGATGGGCAACCAAGAGCCTTACCTGTAAGCCGTAGCTGGCGGCAAGCGTGTCATACAGGTAGACGGGCAACCAAGAGCCTTACCTGTAAGCCGTAGCTGGCGGCAAGCGTGTGGTACAGGTAGACGGGCAACCAAGAGCCTTACCTGTAAGCCGTAGCTGGCGGCAAGCGTGTGGTACAGGTAGACGGGCAACCAAGAGCCTTACCTGTAAGCCGTAGCTGGCGGCAAGCGTGTGGTACAGGTAGACGGGCAACCAAGAGCCTTACCTGTAAGCCGTAGCTGGCGGCAAGCGTGTGGTACAGGTAGACGGGCAACCAAGAGCCTTACCTGTAAGCCGTAGCTGGCGGCAAGCGTGTGGTACAGGTAGATGGGCAACCAAGAGCCTTACCTGTAAGCCGTAGCTGGCGGCAAGCGTGTCATACAGGTAGACGGGCAACCAAGAGCCTTACCTGTAAGCCGTAGCTGGCGGCAAGCGTGTGGTACAGGTAGACGGGCAACCAAGAGCCTTACCTGTAAGCCGTAGCTGGCGGCAAGCGTGTGGTACAGGTAGACGGGCAACCAAGAGCCTTACCTGTAAGCCGTAGCTGGCGGCAAGCGTGTGGTACAGGTAGACGGGCAACCAAGAGCCTTACCTGTAAGCCGTAGCTGGCGGCAAGCGTGTCATACAGGTAGACGGGCAACCAAGAGCCTTACCTGTAAGCCGTAGCTGGCGGCAAGCGTGTGGTACAGGTAGACGGGCAACCAAGAGCCTTACCTGTAAGCCGTAGCTGGCGGCAAGCGTGTGGTACAGGTAGACGGGCAACCAAGAGCCTTACCTGTAAGCCGTAGCTGGCGGCAAGCGTGTGGTACAGGTAGATGGGCAACCAAGAGCCTTACCTGTAAGCCGTAGCTGGCGGCAAGCGTGTGGTACAGGTAGATGGGCAACCAAGAGCCTTACCTGTAAGCCGTAGCTGGCGGCAAGCGTGTGGTACAGGTAGACGGGCAACCAAGAGCCTTACCTGTAAGCCGTAGCTGGCGGCAAGCGTGTGGTACAGGTAGACGGGCAACCAAGAGCCTTACCTGTAAGCCGTAGCTGGCGGCAAGCGTGTGGTACAGGTAGACGGGCAACCAAGAGCCTTACCTGTAAGCCGTAGCTGGCGGCAAGCGTGTGGTACAGGTAGACGGGCAACCAAGAGCCTTACCTGTAAGCCGTAGCTGGCGGCAAGCGTGTGGTACAGGTAGACGGGCAACCAAGAGCCTTACCTGTAAGCCGTAGCTGGCGGCAAGCGTGTGGTACAGGTAGATGGGCAACCAAGAGCCTTACCTGTAAGCCGTAGCTGGCGGCAAGCGTGTGGTACAGGTAGACGGGCAACCAAGAGCCTTACCTGTAAGCCGTAGCTGGCGGCAAGCGTGTGGTACAGGTAGACGGGCAACCAAGAGCCTTACCTGTAAGCCGTAGCTGGCGGCAAGCGTGTGGTACAGGTAGACGGGCAACCAAGAGCCTTACCTGTAAGCCGTAGCTGGCGGCAAGCGTGTCATACAGGTAGACGGGCAACCAAGAGCCTTACCTGTAAGCCGTAGCTGGCGGCAAGCGTGTGGTACAGGTAGACGGGCAACCAAGAGCCTTACCTGTAAGCCGTAGCTGGCGGCAAGCGTGTGGTACAGGTAGACGGGCAACCAAGAGCCTTACCTGTAAGCCGTAGCTGGCGGCAAGCGTGTCATACAGGTAGACGGGCAACCAAGAGCCTTACCTGTAAGCCGTAGCTGGCGGCAAGCGTGTGGTACAGGTAGACGGGCAACCAAGAGCCTTACCTGTAAGCCGTAGCTGGCGGCAAGCGTGTCATACAGGTAGACGGGCAACCAAGAGCCTTACCTGTAAGCCGTAGCTGGCGGCAAGCGTGTGGTACAGGTAGATGGGCAACCAAGAGCCTTACCTGTAAGCCGTAGCTGGCGGCAAGCGTGTGGTACAGGTAGACGGGCAACCAAGAGCCTTACCTGTAAGCCGTAGCTGGCGGCAAGCGTGTGGTACAGGTAGACGGGCAACCAAGAGCCTTACCTGTAAGCCGTAGCTGGCGGCAAGCGTGTGGTACAGGTAGACGGGCAACCAAGAGCCTTACCTGTAAGCCGTAGCTGGCGGCAAGCGTGTCATACAGGTAGACGGGCAACCAAGAGCCTTACCTGTAAGCCGTAGCTGGCGGCAAGCGTGTCATACAGGTAGACGGGCAACCAAGAGCCTTACCTGTAAGCCGTAGCTGGCGGCAAGCGTGTGGTACAGGTAGACGGGCAACCAAGAGCCTTACCTGTAAGCCGTAGCTGGCGGCAAGCGTGTGGTACAGGTAGACGGGCAACCAAGAGCCTTACCTGTAAGCCGTAGCTGGCGGCAAGCGTGTGGTACAGGTAGACGGGCAACCAAGAGCCTTACCTGTAAGCCGTAGCTGGCGGCAAGCGTGTGGTACAGGTAGACGGGCAACCAAGAGCCTTACCTGTAAGCCGTAGCTGGCGGCAAGCGTGTGGTACAGGTAGACGGGCAACCAAGAGCCTTACCTGTAAGCCGTAGCTGGCGGCAAGCGTGTGGTACAGGTAGACGGGCAACCAAGAGCCTTACCTGTAAGCCGTAGCTGGCGGCAAGCGTGTGGTACAGGTAGACGGGCAACCAAGAGCCTTACCTGTAAGCCGTAGCTGGCGGCAAGCGTGTGGTACAGGTAGACGGGCAACCAAGAGCCTTACCTGTAAGCCGTAGCTGGCGGCAAGCGTGTGGTACAGGTAGACGGGCAACCAAGAGCCTTACCTGTAAGCCGTAGCTGGCGGCAAGCGTGTCATACAGGTAGACGGGCAACCAAGAGCCTTACCTGTAAGCCGTAGCTGGCGGCAAGCGTGTGGTACAGGTAGATGGGCAACCAAGAGCCTTACCTGTAAGCCGTAGCTGGCGGCAAGCGTGTGGTACAGGTAGACGGGCAACCAAGAGCCTTACCTGTAAGCCGTAGCTGGCGGCAAGCGTGTGGTACAGGTAGACGGGCAACCAAGAGCCTTACCTGTAAGCCGTAGCTGGCGGCAAGCGTGTGGTACAGGTAGACGGGCAACCAAGAGCCTTACCTGTAAGCCGTAGCTGGCGGCAAGCGTGTGGTACAGGTAGACGGGCAACCAAGAGCCTTACCTGTAAGCCGTAGCTGGCGGCAAGCGTGTGGTACAGGTAGACGGGCAACCAAGAGCCTTACCTGTAAGCCGTAGCTGGCGGCAAGCGTGTGGTACAGGTAGACGGGCAACCAAGAGCCTTACCTGTAAGCCGTAGCTGGCGGCAAGCGTGTGGTACAGGTAGATGGGCAACCAAGAGCCTTACCTGTAAGCCGTAGCTGGCGGCAAGCGTGTGGTACAGGTAGACGGGCAACCAAGAGCCTTACCTGTAAGCCGTAGCTGGCGGCAAGCGTGTCATACAGGTAGACGGGCAACTTCTCTATGGACTCCAGCACCGAGACCAACTTGTGCACCAGTATCAGAGCGGAGTTCATCGAGCCCCCACCATCCTGATAACACATGGAACACTTTTACATTAAATAAAGCTGATTAAACAGTTTTCATTACTGATTAGTAGAGGTGTTTCAAAATGGTTTCCTAAATTTTGTTTCAAAAATGCAAAACGTGGTGTTGTTTTATTATTTTTCGCATTCCTCACATTGCAAAACAGTGAAATAATCGATGCAAGAAACTCAAACACGGATTATTAATTAAATGGCATATAGACAGACCTATGTAAGATTGTTCATTGTGGCCTAGGCCTACAATACAAACATATGTTTATCTAGTGAAAGGCACTACTTTTTTTATCAAATTTCGTATTTAATTAAAAAGAAGGACTCCAGTGAAAATACTATCTCCTAAACCATGCATCCAATCAATTTGAAATTTAAGTATGATATGAAACTCTTGCTATAAAGAAATAAAAAAAATAAAAAATACAAAAAAATTGAAACTTGGTTCAAAATTAATTTTTTTCAAAATCAAAATTGCATTGTACATACCAGTTTTGGAGCCGCCATTATTAAAAATAAAAAAAATAAAAAATCTCTTTGTTACTTGTTACTGACTTAAGAATTGTGGGTATCGGTTTTTTATTCTTCGTGATAGGTTGGAAGTTACAATTTGTTTTCAAATGAGTATATTTTTACAGAAAAAAAATTTAGGTTTTTATTTTTGTTTTTTTCATTTTTTTACTCACTGAAAAAATAATACCCAAATCTTTTCCTCTAGTAATAAGAAGCATTCACAAAAATTTTCAAAAGAATTGAATGATCCGTTAGGGCTGAATTTCAAAATGACTAACTAAATCTGTAGCAAAAACAGTATAGGAGTAAATAGCTTAAGTTTTGATACTGTTGAAAACAGAGTTACAAGCATAAAAATAAAGTTGATGCAAGTAAAAAGCCCTGTAACCTCGCCAAGGTCTCAACCAGATACAGGGCCTTGTTTTTAGGATGTGGAAACTTGGAAAGGGTAAACCGCGCAGGTATGCTAGGTATGCGCAGGTTGCTAGGTATAGGCCTAGGCCTAGCCTGCACCAACCGTTTCTCTATTTTCAGCTTTGCTAATGCCATCCTCGCTCTTTTGCCTGTTTTTCTATGTTTATTCACCATCACAAATAGTAAATACACAGTAATATGTAAATAAAGTAACAGTGACAAGCACGAAAACGGAAATAAGAACACCCACACAAGATAAGTAAACAACTTTAAAGAATCTACAGCTAATCCACAGCTTTACAACATCGCATAATTCCTAAACTCAATATTTTGTGACAATTATAGTGTTCAGTGGTTTTAAAAATTCATAACAAAATGTGCTGCTGTATAGGCATCTGTTACAACTATTTGAAACAAACCCGCCAATTTTGAAAGCTATAATTTGCCGAGTTCATTCTGCTCGACGACGCTCGATGTCTCGATTTTTGTCGCGCACGCTGTGCAGGCGTAACTATAAATATTATGACACGTGTTTATAGTTACTTACTACCATATTTATCAGCAAAACCTAACAGAAAATACTCGAGACTTTTTTTATAAAAAAATACAAAAAAAATCGGACAAAAAAAAATTTCATGCAGATTTTCACCGGAGTCCTTCCTTGTTAACTTCACGGAAGTTAGAAATTTTGTTTAAATGTTTACATTTTTAAATAACATACCATGGGAATTTAGACCAAATTGGTTATTTCCTTTTCTAGACTCAAAATCTTCTTATTTCACGTAAACACACCAAAATTTGTTTTATTCACAGAATTAGTTTCATTTCGCAATTTGATTTCAACTCCCGTTACGTAGTAGGCCATGTAAGAATATGTGAAGCAATGCTCACCCTGAAGCAACTCTTGAAGACCCGCACGCGTTGCTTCTGTAGCTTAGTAGTCTTGTTCTGCTGTAGTCCTTGATCCCAACAGCTGGTGGACAGCAGGGACAGCAGTGCCTGGACCAGACCGCTGCTGTGCAACTCATAAGCCGACACCAGACCCTCCTCTTGTAGTAACTGGGTCAACTCGACTAGCGCACCCTGAAGGATCTCGCGCCAGGAAGAAGTGCCGTCACGGTTGTGCATGTGCTGAAAACAATTCACATTCTTTCGCAAAAAAACTTGTGTGGAATGTTAATTTTGGTTGAATTTAATAGTGTAAATTGAAAATGGCATCACTAACTTGCTCCACTTTGCAAATCGATTCCTCACTACGAGCACGTTATTTCCATGGGCAAGGGCAACTATACTAATTTACTTGCAAACGATCCCAGACACGAGACAATATATACATCCAATGGTTTTCCCCCTAGATTCAACACATCTCACACGTGGATCAACTTAATGATGAAGTCAAACCTCAAGACAATTCTCGATCACAGACAACTTTCCATATCAAGAATGCATGCCAAGAATTTGCAGCCTAGGCATAAACAAATGATCCGACGTGGGAAATGCGCACGTACATAAGCCGGATTACGTCTTCAAAATCACAATTTTACAGGCAGGATTAAGAAATAAAGAATAAATAAGGAATAATTTCAGCCTAGACACAAATTCTCGGAGTGACAGCCACCGATATGTATACAAGTTTACACAAAGGGATGTACATGTTTACTGAAATACACTACACGCTGTTGGCTATCCCTCGTAGGTAGCAGAGAACCGTCTCACCCCAAACAATGTTGTACCGATGTCTACGAGCCACCACTAACAGGGAGGTACATGCTTACTGAAATACACTACACGCTGTTGGCTATCCCTCGTAGGTAGCAGAGAACCGTCTCACCCCAAACAATGTTGTACCGATGTCTACGAGCCACCACTAACAAGGAGGTACATGCTTACTGAAATACACTACACGCTGTTGGCTATCCCTCGTAGGTAGCAGAGTATCGTCTCACCCCAAACAATGTTGTACCGATGTCTACGAGCCACCACTAACAGGGAGGTACATGTTTACTGAAATACACTACACGCTGTTGGCTATCCCTCGTAGGTAGCAGAGAACCGTCTCACCCCAAACAATGTTGTACCGATGTCTACGAGCCACCACTAACAAGGAGGTACATGCTTACTGAAATACACTACACGCTGTTGGCTATCCCTCGTAGGTAGCAGAGAACCGTCTCACCCCAAACAATGTTGTACCGATGTCTACGAGCCACCACTAACAGGGAGGTACATGTTTACTGAAATACACTACACGCTGTTGGCTATCCCTCGTAGGTAGCAGAGAACCGTCTCACCCCAAACAATGTTGTACCGATGTCTACGAGCCACCACTAACAGGGAGGTACATGCTTACTGAAATACACTACACGCTGTTGGCTATCCCTCGTAGGTAGCAGAGAACCGTCTCACCCCAAACAATGTTGTACCGATGTCTACGAGCCACCACTAACAAGGAGGTACATGCTTACTGAAATACACTACACGCTGTTGGCTATCCCTCGTAGGTAGCAGAGTATCGTCTCACCCCAAACAATGTTGTACCGATGTCTACGAGCCACCACTAACAGGGAGGTACATGTTTACTGAAATACACTACACGCTGTTGGCTATCCCTCGTAGGTAGCAGAGTATCGTCTCACCCCAAACAATGTTGTACCGATGTCTACGAGCCACCACTAACAGGGAGGTACATGTTTACTGAAATACACTACACGCTGTTGGCTATCCCTCGTAGGTAGCAGAGAACCGTCTCACCCCAAACAATGTTGTACCGATGTCTACGAGCCACCACTAACAAGGAGGTACATGTTTACTGAAATACACTACACGCTGTTGGCTATCCCTCGTAGGTAGCAGAGAACCGTCTCACCCCAAACAATGTTGTACCGATGTCTACGAGCCACCACTAACAGGGAGGTACATGTTTACTGAAATACACTACACGCTGTTGGCTATCCCTCGTAGGTAGCAGAGTATCGTCTCACCCCAAACAATGTTGTACCGATGTCTACGAGCCACCACTAACAGGGAGGTACATGTTTACTGAAATACACTACACGCTGTTGGCTATCCCTCGTAGGTAGCAGAGAACCGTCTCACCCCAAACAATGTTGTACCGATGTCTACGAGCCACCACTAACAGGGAGGTACATGCTTACTGAAATACACTACACGCTGTTGGCTATCCCTCGTAGGTAGCAGAGTATCGTCTCACCCCAAACAATGTTGTACCGATGTCTACGAGCCACCACTAACAGGGAGGTACATGCTTACTGAAATACACTACACGCTGTTGGCTATCCCTCGTAGGTAGCAGAGTATCGTCTCACCCCAAACAATGTTGTACCGATGTCTACGAGCCACCACTAACAGGGAGGTACATGCTTACTGAAATACACTACACGCTGTTGGCTATCCCTCGTAGGTAGCAGAGAATCGTCTCACCCCAAACAATGTTGTACCGATGTCTACGAGCCACCACTGTCATCTTACCTGTTTTTGGCACGCCCTTTCAATCTGAGCCACAATGTTGCCAAGTTTTGCAACCACTCCTCGGGGCTGGGCCTGCGCGATCTTGAAATACTTCTCGTATATGTCTTGAGCTTGCTGCTTAACCTGAAACAAAACCATTGGCGTCAGCGCTACCAGCAGAATATAGCCAAATTCAGTCTAGCCGTCAACTGGCCAACTACTTCACTACCTTTTGTTTGATGGCCTCCATCTTGGAACGCAGTCTCTTTCCTCGTTTACCGGTCCAGCCGGCAGAGAACTCGGGTCCCAAAGAGGTTTCGGCCGTGAACGAGTGCTTGGTGCCACGATTAGACTCGAAGATGAAACCCGGGAGATCTTCTCGCAAGATGGTAGCCTGCTGCAAGTGTAAACAGCCAAAGAGATATAGAACGTACGATACGACGGCCCAGAGCGGTCTGCCGATAGAAAGCAACACTTACGCCTACCTGCTGGCCGTCAGAGTTATGTATATGTATTTCACCATCCTTGTGGCTCTGCAGGGACCAGTTACCGACCACCAGTCGGGTAGGACCGGGCCGACTCAGGATCGGCTGGCTCGGAGAGTTGGGTTTCACCTGCGCTCGGGCTCGCTGCAGTTTCTCCAGGAACTCGCCTCGATTCTCTAAAATACACAAGAGCGACACCGACGTCTGAAACCTGGCGTACTACTTGGCCGACGTCTCTGACCAGTGGTGTAGACTACTTACAGCTACAAGAAAGCATACCTAGTTAAATATTTAAATGAGAAAAACACATGTGCAGGGAAAAGTATTTAAAACTTGTACAACAAACAATGTTTTAGTGCCACTCCTACGTTTGGACAAACGAGACAACGGCTCATTAAGCGCCTCATCCTCTCTTACTGCTCAATATCTTAGCCAGTATTAGTTCGTGCACATAAGTAAAATATTAATAAACTACGTTTGAAGAATGCATCCAAGTGATGACCTAAAATAATATTGCCGTACAACTGTTCAAGGAAAAACCAATTCCGATCATTGTTTCGACTGTGTATAGGGGTGTGAAATGCACTAGTATTGTGTGTACATACAGGGTTTAGTATCGTCGGCCACATTGTCCGTCGAGTAACACGCGCCAGTTTGATAGATAGCTACTTTGGTAGTAAGGATTTAAAAGACCACAACTATTTATTGACGAGCCAAGGAGTTAAAACAACCCGTATCAGATATTGTTCTGTACCTCATTACCAAAGTAAGGTATGCAGTGTCATTTCATTCCACACATATCCACAAGCAAAGGCACTGCAATCAATATGCCCAAATACTCTCAACAATCAACTAGGATTAGGCCCGGTATTATGAACCTCATGCCAGACGGTGTAGGCCACCGGCAACCTGCTTCGCTTGGTAGCTTTCATGGCAAGGTCACGTGGTATGCTAATGGAGTACATGACAATATGAGAGTGCTTTTAGTTGGCACTAGACGAATCCACTACTGAAAGTTGCCATTACAAGTAGTCTTAACCTCCTCCCTTAATATAACAGCTTAGGTATATTTTAAAATAACAAATTGACTTTGTTTTATGCTACAACAAGCAAAATAACTCCCTCAATATTGTCTTCTACATTACTGTTCATAGAGGAGAAATATAAAGATGATGAAATGTACAAATAAGAAGCTTGGTACACTTACGTTCTCTTGCACGTCGATTTCGCCCTGTTAAACCGGCGCCAGGATTATTGTTTAAAAACGTATTTATAGCATTCACTTGTTGTTCAGAATGAGTTCTTTGTCGGTCGGATTCATTTACACGAGGATCATTCACATCAAAAGGATTAGTGGAAGTTGCAACTTGATTGCTTGCCGATGGATTGGGTACACCAAAGAGTGCAGCATATGCTTGTCTTGCTAGCAACACAACAGGAACAATTATAGTTCTCTCACAACCCATCTTAATGGGACAAATACTTTGAGAAATGCCAAAATATAATTTAATTTACCATTTTTTTTTTTAACTAGCACATAGCAGTGAAGTGAACATTTAGCATCTAGTGCAATTACAGTTGAAATCACCCTTGAAAGCATTAAGTATTGATTTAGCACCTTGTAGAATTTGCAATAATTGATAATAGTTAATTTTGCATCTATTGTGCAAAACACTAAGTTTACACATCCCTACTAATGCCTATAACCCTTATATACATTTGAAATAGAAACACAAAATCAGTATTGAAGCTTATATGAATGGCCTAGTTGGACAAAATTAACTGTGGAATTGTACCATGGAAATATATTAATATTACCGGTATTAATGATATTAAATTAAATAAATAAATTCAGGTTTAGAGTCTACCTGCTCAGTAACGAAACTGATTTTCAGCAGGGGACTTTAATTTAAAGAGACTAAACCAACCCTGTAGGCTCCGAGCACCATCTACGAGTGAGCGATAACCAATCAAAGATCGATATTTCAAATACGAAGCATATGAATCAGTGATTGGACAGTGCAAACACCTGCAGACAAATGTCAGAATCAACAAGGCCGATTCAGAACAACTTTGAATTTATTGAGCGCTTCGTTGCTAGGACAGCTCCAAAGTCACCGTTCATTTATTCCTAAGACAAGAAGTAATGGAACTGAATCCTTAATAGAAGTTCAAAAACTTCTGCCTGAACTGGGATTTGAGCCCGGGACCTTCTGCTTTGGAAGCAAGGATGCTAACCACTGGATCAACGAGCCACCTACAGCTTTGTTTTATCTTCATAATTTTAGAAGCATGATGCTAAAATGGATGCTGTATGAAATATTACTATTATATATTATTGGTCTCCACTACAAGGCTGAACTGTACAAGTCAACACTTACTAATCTCTGCACGGTTATTATTTCCCCTTAGTATCATGTCAGAACTATTAAGGTATGGGTCCAGGAGGAGAGGATCTTCAGGACCAACTTCAGGACCAACTTCAGGATCAACTTCAGGAACAAGCTCAGGAACAGGTTCAGGAACAAGATCATACGATTCATCAAGTTCACTTGTAGTAGTAGTAGTACCAGTATCGGGATCACTTGTAGAAGGATCACTTGAAGTGCCAGTGTTGGGATCATTATTAATGCCTTCATTATCAATTGCATCATGATATTGTGAATGTTTGGCAACAAGTGGATTATCAACATCCACTGATTCTTCAGAATCGTCGAAACAATAGAGTAAATTGAAGTAATCAGGAACATTTAAATAATCATCAATATCGAAATCCTCCGCAACTTGTGTATCATCATGAATACCTAAATTCTCTAGATCATAATTTGTATCATTGCCAGTGCTTGGAGCAGGATCATTGCCAGTGCTTGGAGCAGGATCATTGCCAGTGCTTGGAGCAGGATCATTGCCAGTGCTTGGAGCAGGATCATTGCCAGTGCTTGGAGCAGGATCATTGCCAGTGCTTGGAGCAGGATCATTGCCAGTGCTTGGAGCAGGATCATTGCCAGTGCTTGGAGGAGGATCATTGCCAGTGCTTGGAGCAGGATCATTGCCAGTGCTTGAAGGAGGATCATTGCCAGTGCTTGGAGCAGGATCATTGCCAGTGCTTGGAGGAGGATCATTGCCAGTGCTTGGAGCAGGATCATTGCCAGTGCTTGGAGGAGGATCATTGCCAGTGCTTGGAGCAGGATCATTGCCAGTGCTTGGAGGAGGATCATTGCCAGTGCTTGGAGCAGGATCATTGCCAGTGCTTGGAGCAGGATCATTGCCAGTGCTTGGAGCAGGATCATTGCCAGTGCTTGGAGCAGGATCATTGCCAGTGCTTGGAGCAGGATCATTGCCAGTGCTTGGAGCAGGATCATTGCCAGTGCTTGGAGCAGGATCATTGCCAGTGCTTGGAGCAGGATCATTGCCAGTGCTTGGAGCAGGATCATTGCCAGTGCTTGGAGCAGGATCATTGCCAGTGCTTGGAGCAGGATCACTGCCAGTGCTTGGAGCAGGATCATTCGAGTTCATGGTTAGCCTAACAAAGGCTGTTCTTACTAGGAAAATATAAAACAATAATTACATATTGTACATCAAACCCTTCACTTAAAAGTTAAAACAATGAGATGAACGCAGTTACAGACTGTTACTGTTTGATTTAAGTGTATGCTAATTATAAAGGAAGAGATTCTATTCAAAACACACATTAAATGAGGTATGCGCTCACATTCAAGGCTCAAGAAGGTAGATTCATCTTATGCGAAGTGCAAAATAATGATTCTCTCCATATTGTGATATACCGTACTCGTACTACTCATTCTTTTGCAATAATTACTACATAGTTATTGAAAGCATAAAGAGAAAAACTTGTATGGAAGTAAAATAGCTCATCTTGCACCATCTGCTTTCTTTGCACAAAACAATAGACATGATACACTGGTGGCTTCCAGACCACCTGGGTTTGCTTGGTTCAATCTATGGCAAAGATTTCTAGCTTCTAGTGTTTAGCAATGATTGACTGATTGATTGATAATGAATAGTAAGAAAGGAAAAATAAGATGGGGAGAGTGATGAGTGGTTCAAGTCACAAAAGAGCAACAGGAAAAAGAAATGAGCAAGATAAGAGACATAAAATGAAGATTGCACTGCATTAACAGCAAAAGGGAAGTCTAACTATAAAAACCCCACAAAATTAACCTGTTTTAGTTATATCTTGAAAGCGCTACACAACATTAAAAAAGTGAAAAAATACCCGAAATGTGGTTTTGTAAGAATTAAAAACTATTATTATTATTATTACCATTATTATTGTATTATTATTAATTATTATATATCAAGATGGATATTGTTCGAAAAATACTGCAGCTTGGTTTGAGTCGACAGTTGTTAATTTGGTGTATGCATAATAGGCCTAGAAGAGAATTCCCATGTACACCCTGAAAGATAAGTAAATCAAAGGTAGTCAAGATATCTTCTTCAGGATAGGCTCGAGTTCCTTTAGCCCTTGATCGTACCACATGACTTTCTAGAGCTATCAAAGAAAGTGGGTTGCCTGAAGTCCAAGACTTGCATATTTCTAACATCTCTAACAATAAAGAACTTAGTAAGTTCGAGACTTGAAATACACTTACGCTAAAGTTGGAGCGCATTTGTTAAGCCATAATATATACCATTCTTATTTTAATATCCTCTTCAACTAGGAGAAAGTCTTAATAAGCAACATGTTATTAAAAAATAGAAGAGATATTGAATAATGTCATTGTTAGATTCACACAGTGAGCAACTCACAAACTAAGTTTAACTAACCCAAAGAGGTATTGGTAAAAAAAGGTTTCTGTGCTACCCTTTATTTACACATGTCCACAAGCATACAGCTATGACTAAAACCAAATAATATTATTCCCTAGAGTAAATTAAAGACTAAACCAATGCATTGTTTATAATGTTAACACTTACGTGGCTCAGGTTGATTACTTGTCGGAAGTATAGTAGTCGAACTACCTCTATATGAACTATTGTTACGAATGCCTAACGTCTCCTGGTTAGGACGGACAAATGGTAGAGGAACAGGATGAACGGAACTGGGACCCGGATCACTCGGTGTTCGGTTGGGTAATGCCCCGGGAGCACGCTCATTGAATTCACCCCAAAGCACTGCTCGAGCTAAATAATAAATACATGTGTCGTTAGAATAACAAGTGCCACCTGTTAACTTGTGGGTATTATGCCTGAAGAAACCTAAAAACTATTTATTAATTTTCGTCCATTTGCCCATCAAAGCTATCGAGTTCTTCACCTTGGTGGTTGTAAACATCCATCATTGAAACAGAAGGCGGGAATGAAGTGCAATTTGTCACCGTGTCCACGGTTAGTCGGCAGCGCTCCGTTAAACCGACAAGGTGACTGTTCCTTTGCTCGTCTGACATAATAAGTAAATAATAGAGGTGCAGTGTAATATTAATAATGTTTACTGGCTGTGTAGCATTAATGATCTGCCCAGACTCCCGCATAATTAATAGAGAATGTCTCTATATCCGTTCTGTAGGGCCATTCGAATTGGTAAAAGTTGTTTTATAAATACATATTGGAAAGGTGGTAGTTGCTTCGAACATGCTGGGGCACTCTGAACTAGTGATGCGGACGATCGTCGTATATCCATTTGTATCGATAATGTCGTATATCGATACGATACAATATGCGAGGTCATATCGCGATATTATTTCACATCCAATATCCTGATAAATCGTTAATAGGTCGTGTTATCGTCGTAGTTTACAACTTTGCGCGGCAGTTATTTGATTATTTCTATTGATGTTAGTAGCCCATCCTTGACAAAGCTTTCAATAATTTCAGATGATGACAATGACATTGTATCAATATTTAATAAACTATAAACCAGCTATCCAAGATGTGATTATGCAAACTTTGGAAACGTCTCCATCCGGCGTATTATTGTGCGCGCACGATATATTGCGACGTATCATAACACATCCTTACTCTGAAGTCTGAACATTTAGCAGAGGGTGTTGGAGGCAGTTAGTGCCCATCACACAGCCGACGGCTGCGGCAGTAAACGTTTCGCTTTCGACTCACATTGGCCGCCGTGTTCTTCGTGTTTACTCAATAATATAATGCTCAATGCACTCTGGGCTGAGCATTATTTACAAAAAATATATAGTCTGAAAAGGAGCATTTTTTATTGGAGTTGAGTCGGTTTGCAGATACTCAAGTTTTGGGTTGAGTTGAGATTATCAAGTTAATAACCAGGAAAAAGCGCTCAAGGGATGTCCGCGTTCCACAGAATAAATTGCAAACCTGGCATTCATACGAAATTGATACTACGAACAAATACTGTAGGCCTACTAAGAAAACTTGGAACATTCTAAAGGTTCGGCTACAATCACTTAACATACCCAAATTAGCATATCAATATTTAAGATATTACTAAAGCAGTTCAAATTGAATTTCTTTAAACACTTGAATTAACTGAATAGTAATTATTTAATTTCAGAACAGAACAAGCTAGAACTCAAAGTTGTTGCAATGCTGGGTTTAAAAATATACATGGTAAAGTGATCAAGCAGCAAGTTCCATCTGCTGCTGTGGAAGGAATAAGTCTACTTCATGAGTCAACAGTAGTTAGTACAACGTAGGCCGCACATTACCGGCCAAGCAATGAATTTCAATGGCATTGGTTTAATGAGTTTAACATCTAGAGACTTATAAGGTAAAATCTTATTTATTTATTATTTACAAGATGAATTGTTGACACTAACAATGGACTTGACCTTATTAAAAATGTAGCCATCTGCTATACTACGAAAACACTCTGTTTGACACGTTGATAAGCGAGCGCGTCCATATCTACGAACTTACTGGCGAAAAGTTTTCAAAGCTAAGAAAAACAAAATTAACCACAATACAAGAATGCGCATTGCAAACATATTTCTAATTTCCATAGCTATTATACTTCCCGACATTGTTGGACGTCGTACAGTGTGCGTTGCTAAGATTTTTCGTTGCCATTTTGTCTAGTGTTTTCGCTGCGGTCCACCACTGTTACTAACACTTATTGACAGCAATAGAAATGTCATTTCTGCCTCTAATACATATCAGATCGCGTTTATATTAGAATATTGGTGACTGGACAAACATTTACTATAATATAGCCACCTCACATTTTGCCGTTACTGTTTCAGAAAAATATTTTCGAGTACTTAACTTTTGTGTAACTTTGCCAATAGGCCTACTTATCAGATCGTCATAAAATGAACATATTCCTGACCGGAAAAATGTTTATAAAAATATGGCCACCTCACATTTAGCCGCCATTTTGTTCCAGAAAAATATTTTACAGTAACTATGGTGTAACTTTGTAACTTTTCGAACGTTTTTGCCACTAAACTATACACCTTTAATCCACATTGAGGCTTGAGGATGGTCCAAATTTCAAGTTGATCGGACTTTCCGTTCGACCGCTATCGACAGACATAAAAACAAAAAACAAAAACTAAACAAAGTGCCATAAAGGTCTAATGGAGACGCTCGCTTCGCTCGCTTAATTATAATCAGAATTAAGGAATATTGTAGTGTGAAAATGCAAGTTGATTCATTTTCACACTGGATTCCTTCACTGTCGTGTTTTATTCTACTTGATTGTGACATGGGTAAACAACACTCTGTTTTGATCACAAACAGGTAGGTGCTGAGCTGGCTATTGTGTAATCATCAATCTAGGGCAACAATACTAACATTAGAATACTTACACAGCATAATGGTCATAATAGTAATTTGGTAACTTTGCTGTGTCAGGGGTTTTGGGAGGCCCAAGTTGGATTGTTGTTTAGGTTTGGGTTTGGGTTTGGGTTGTTAGGTTTGGGCCCCACTTTAGCATTTTGGCTTGAGTGGGGGGTCGAACCATGACGGTTGATTGGTGGTTGGAGACATGAGCAGCTAGCACAAGCCAAAGAGGGGGTTAAAGGGGAGGAGGTGACGTGACACGGTCGATGTGGGATGAAAGTGGTAAGGCTCGGGGGTCTCGGGTTGGACCGGTTGGAGGAGCCGTTGAAGATGGACGCATATGTGGGCGCATGAAGATGGAACGGGCCGAGAGCGACCGGCGATGCCATGGAGCACAAAGACTATCCCCGAGGAACGAACCAAGGAGTCACGAGGGACGTACGGACGGGGCGAAAGCCAACCAAGGTAGTGTGACTCCTTAGTAGTAGATTAAAGGGCCAGATAGATCCTGATCGGTACGCCACATCTTTGCCACGGTAGGATGAATGTCGATTGTCTAAAATAATAAATGTACGGTTCCTCAATGTTTGAACCCAGGACTGTTGATTTAAGTACCTAGTCTCCCGGTCTTCCTCAGACATAGCAACGATCCCAAATGTACGAGTTCACGTATGTCGAGAGAGGGTTAGGTGCCCAGTGAAACCTTGTGACAGCCAACCTGAACATGGGTAGGAGTCCCGTACCAGGGTGGTAGGGACAAGGGTAGGTAGTTCACGTATGTCAAGAGAGGGTTACGTCCCCAGTAAAACCTTGTGACAGCCGACCTGAACATGGGTAGGAGTCCCATACCAGGGTGGTAAGGACAAGGGTAGGTAGTTCACGTATGTCAAGAGAGGGTTACGTCCCCAGTAAAACCTTGTGACAGCCGACCTGAACATGGGTAGGAGTCCCGTACCAGGGTGGTAGGGACAAGGGTAGGTAGTTCACGTATGTCAAGAGAGAGTTACGTCCCCAGTGAAACCTTGTGACAGCCGACCTGAACATGGAAACGAGTCCCGTACCAGGGTGGTAGGGACAAGGGTAGGTAGTTCACGTATGTCAAGAGAGGGTTACGTCCCCAGTAAAACCTTGTGACAGCCGACCTGAACATGGGTACGAGTCCCGTACCAGGGTGGTAGGGACAAGGGTAGGTAGTTCACGTATGTCAAGAGAGGGTTACGTGCCCAGTAAAACCTTGTGACAGCCGACCTGAACATGGGTACGAGTCCCGTACCAGGGTGGTAGGGACAAGGGTAGGTAGTTCACGTATGTCAAGAGAGGGATACGTCCCCAGTCAAACCTTGTGACAGCCGACCTGAACATGGGTAGGAGTCCCGTACCAGGGTGGTAGGGCCAAGGGTAGGTAGTTCACGTATGTCAAGAGAGGGTTACGTGCCCAGTAAAACCTTGTGACAGCCGACCTGAACATGGGTACGAGTCCCGTATGAGGGTGGTAGGGACAAGGGTAGGTAGTTCACGTATGTCAAGAGAGGGTTACGTCCCCAGTAAAACCTTGTGACAGCCGACCTGAACATGGGTAGGAGTCCCGTACCAGGGTGGTAAGGACAAGGGTAGGTAGTTCACGTATGTCAAGAGAGGGTACGTCCCCAGTAAAACCTTGTGACAGCCGACCTGAACATGGGTAGGAGTCCCGTACCAGGGTGGTAGGGACAAGGGTAGGTAGTTCACGTATGTCAAGAGAGGGTACGTCCCCAGTAAAACCTTGTGACAGCCGACCTGAACATGGGTAGGAGTTCCGTACCAGGGTGGTAGGGACAAGGGTAGGTAGTTCACGTATGTCAAGAGAGGGTTACGTCCCCAGTAAAACCTTGTGACAGCTGACCTGAACATGGTAAGGGTTGGCGGGTCGGCGCGTGAATACCAACACTAAATGCAAGATCACTGATCAGCCATACAGCGCTTGGGGTTAAGATACAGAAAGGCATGTTGCGGTGTATGTGTTGGCTAGTTTTGTTAATGAGAAATCGCTTGCACGTAGTTTAGTTTCATTATTATTGACCAATGATATTGGCAAGGCTAAATGTATTATCGACCGTTTTCGAAAATATTAGTTTCAATTAACATTTTGATTGTTAAACAGCAACCATACCTACTAATGCAGTCCATGAATACTCCCAGTGTCCATCCACTGTTGGGACCCTCTAGTAAATGTCACAATTGACAGATAATAACTACTAAATAACTTCTTGAAAACTTAGCTGTATCCATTTTATTTACTTGTGTGTGAGCAAGTGCGGATAAAGACATGAATCGAACTAAGGACAGACATAAAGAATAGCAATAATCACTCTGATACTTTGTAGGATGTGTTGATTCCTCCACAAATGTAACATCAATATCTTAATGTGACGCCACAAATGTTAGCGGTTTTCCTTTAGTTTGTGTCATTGCACCAACCATTTCGTTATAGGAATATCATTATTTTGTCGACCAAATTGACCTGCACATACGGCGAGTTGTGAGCGAGCTTCTCCAACATAATGTTTGCCAGTTGTAGATAACAAAACTACATGCAGATACAATGGAATGTACCAAAAACGTGCACAGAAGTAGTATTACTGTTTATGCTAACAAGTCTGGTGTTTGCCAAATACATACGGACTTGCTTCATTTTCACCATGAATTGATATTTTTAACAGGTGAAAATGTTTTGTTGAGATATGACTAAGATAACATTAACCATAACCCCCTGTTCCAACATCCACCACCCTGAGACTGCCAAAGCATTCTATACCCTCACACATGAAGCAGGTGGCACTTGGTTAGCATGCCTAATGCAAGTTACTTGTAATAGGCTATGTTGTATATTCAGCTACCAAGAGAGACCTTATAATATAAAAAGCACAGATGTGCAAGTGCAACACATTACTAGAAGAGCAAGAAACAATCGCACACACGTTTCAAGTATAATATACCTGTAGTGAACAGAATAAAACAGTGCATGCTTTTGTTCCCAGGTCAGGAGAGTTGGGATATGAGTAGGAAGGATCGACATGCCGGTGACCTCTGTTATGATTGAAAACACAACCGTACGAGAACATATGACATTGTCTTCCTTGGCCATGCTCATATCCCAGCGTGGTAGTATTCCAAGCAGGCAGTGCCCTCCATTTCCAAGACAATTATTTCTTTTACTAACCCAGTATTCGTAGATCTGGAAAAGAGGAGAAGATTGGGGAAATATTGGGAAGTCTAAAAAAAGGGAGGAATGTAATATACTATTATCAATGCGATACATAAAATAGTGAATAATATTAACTATTAGCCAACTAGCTTTCTTGAGAGATAGTGATGCCAAATTGGTACATAATCAAAAACCTGTTCATATGTATTATTTACTGAGTATAGGGCCTACAGATATTGTATGGGAATAACAGTTTTAGCAAAATCATTACGAAACACTTAGTATTATTAATTATGCACAATATATCTCTTATACTGTATGTATTTATAATCCCTAAATTTTCTTTTTCGTTTTCCATTCAATTTTTGTTGTCTTTGCAAATGATACAAAAAAAGGATTGAAACAAAAATAAGATTAATTAAGACACTAACAATTTTAGTAGGTGTTGACCAAGCAAGAAAAGTAAACAATGAGTATGACGGAAACTTTCCTTACTCTATATGAACTAGGTATTTCAGACATCAGTTGTTGCCCTTTCATTCATAATGAATAGAGTTTAACAGGTCTTAATTATTATTGCTAAAATATGTCAGTAATTACTTGGATGTAATGAAATGCAATAAGACATGGTAACAAGATTGCTGAATACCAATTGCTGCTGACTGCTGAATAATAAGGTGGCTCAAACTGAGGGGAAATTCTTAGTTGGGCTTGATTTATAGGTTGTATCAAGTGAGGAAGATGTGTTCTTATGTGTACAGGTATAAGCCCAAACCTTCTGCAGGGACTTCATGTGTTCTTATGGAGGACAGTAAACAATGTGTACAGGTATAAGCCCAAACCTTCTGCAGGGACTTCATGTGTTCTTATGTGTACAGGTATAAGCCCAAACCTTCTGCAGGGACTTCATGTGTTCTTATGTGTACAGGTATAAGCCCAAACCTTCTGCAGAAACTTCAGTGTTCTTATGTGTACAGGTATAAGCCCAAACCTTCTGCAGAGACTTCATGTGTTCTTATGTGTACAGGTATAAGCCCAAACCTTCTGCAGGGACTTCATGTGTTCTTATGTGTACAGGTATAAGCCCAAACCTTCTGCCGAGACTTCATGTGTTCTTATGTGTACAGGTATAGGCCCAAACCTTCTGCAGGGACTTCATGTGTTCTTATGTGTACAGGTATAGGCCCAAACCTTCTGCAGGGACCTCATGTGTTCTTATGTGTACAGGTATAAGCCCAAACCTTCTGCAGAAACTTCATGTGTTCTTATGTGTACAGGTATAAGCCCAAACCTTCTGCAGGGACTTCATGTGTTCTTATGTGTACAGGTATAAGCCCAAACCTTCTGCAGAAACTTCATGTGTTCTTATGTGTACAGGTATAAGCCCAAACCTTCTGCAGAAACTTCATGTGTTCTTATGTGTACAGGTATAGGCCCAAACCTTCTGCAGGGACTTCATGTGTTCTTATGTGTACCGGTATAAGCCCAAACCTTCTGCAGAGACTTCATGTGATCTTATGTGTACAGGTATAAGCCCAAACCTTCTGCAGAGACTTCATGTGTTCTTATGTGTACAGGTATAAGCCCAAACCTTCTGCAGGGACTTCATGTGTTCTTATGGAGGACAGTAAACAATGTGTACAGGTATAAGCCCAAACCTTCTGCAGGGACTTCATGTGTTCTTATGTGTACAGGTATAAGCCCAAACCTTCTGCAGAAACTTCATGTGTTCTTATGTGTACAGGTATAAGCCCAAACATTCTGCAGAGACTTCATGTGTTCTTATGTGTACAGGTATAAGCCCAAACCTTCTGCAGGGACTTCATGTGTTCTTATATGTACAGGTATAAGCCCAAACCTTCTGCAGGGACTTCATGTGTTCATATGTGTACAGGTATAAGCCCAAACCTTCTGCAGGGACTTCATGTGTTCTTATGGAGGACAGTCAACAATGTGTACAGGTATAAGCCCAAACCTTCTGCAGGGACTTCATGTGTTCTTATGTGTACCGGTATAAGCCCAAACCTTCTGCAGGGACTTCATGTGTTTTTATGGAGGACAGTAAACAATGTGTACAGGTATAAGCCCAAACCTTCTGCAGGGACTTCATGTGTTCTTATGTGTACAGGTATAAGCCTAAACCTTCTGCAGGGACTTCATGTGTTCTTATGAAGGACAGTTAACAATGTGTACAGGTATAAGCCCAAACCTTCTGCAGACACTTTATGTGTTCTTATGTGTACAGGTATAAGCCCAAACCTTCTGCAGGGACTTCATGTGTTCTTATGGAGGGCAGTCAAAAATGTGTACAGGTATAAATAAGCCCAAACCTTCTGCAGAAACTTCATGTGTTCTTATGTGTACAGGTATAAGCCCAAACCTTCTGCAGGGATTTCATGTGTTCTTATGTGTACCGGTATAAGCCCAAACCTTATGCAGGGACTTCATGTGTTCTTATGGAGGACAGTAAACAATGTGTACAGGTATAAGCCCAAACCTTCTGCAGGGACTTCATGTGTTCTTATGTGTACAGGTATAAGCCCAAACCTTCTGCAGGGACTTCATGTGTTCTTATGTGTACAGGTAAAAGCCCAAACCTTCTGCAGAGACTTCATGTGTTCTTATGTGTACAGGTATAAGCCCAAACCTTCTGCTGGGACTTCATATGTTCTTATGTGTACAGGTATAAGCCCAAACCTTCTGCAGAGACTTCATGTGTTCTTATGTGTACAGGTATAAGCCCAAACCTTCTGCAGGGACTTCATGTGTTCTTATGTGTACAGG